>CAJNDV010005891.1:822-30787 GCA_905221635.1 Symbiodinium sp. CCMP2456 | reverse complement strand
GGGCGGTGGGGACGCCGGGTGGAAACGCATGCTCGCAATGACGGGACCAAGAAGACCACTGTTCGAAGTAGCGATTCAGGGTGGAGGGCGCAAACTTCGCAATGGAACGGCACATGTGTGCCTCCGGGTTGGAAGATGCTTGGCAGTCAGCATACAGTGCAGAGGCGGAAGCCAGCGCAAGCAGGATGGCAATCCAGCGCGTAGATAGAGCATTCATGGCCAACTGTACGCGACCGGCAGTAGACAAAGACGCTGTGGCTTTGGCAGCAGGAGGAGAAACGGAAGGGAAGTGCACAGAAGCCGGGGTGACGGGTTGCACACAAGACCCGGAGAACTGGCCAGGGGCACAAGCCAAAGGAAGGCGAGGCACGGGCGGTAGAAGGTGCGCGGGCAGCGTGCCCCGGGGGAGAGCCGGCGCCTGCAAAGCCAAGGTCACCGGAGGCGGCGAAAAGGAGAAATTGGAAGAAGACACCGGAGTGCGCAAAGAAGCAGGGCAAGCCGTGGTGCAAGGGCGGGTTTCAGCGAAGCCGCGCGGGCGGTAAGCAGAGTTGGGCCGGCCATCGGCCCAGCGCCGAGGGGGTGCAGCAGGACCCGGCAAGACAGGTGCAACCACCAAAGGAACCGGTCGTGGCAACAAAGGGTCCTGAGGAGCAGAAGAGGACACAACCTCGAAGCCACTGACTGAAGAGGAGCCAGGTTGCGAAGGGGGAGTATCGGCAGGAGGCGGGGACAAGGAGGGAGAACGCAACGCATGGTCAGTCCAAGATGCGGTGCCGCAGCCGGCGTGCGATGGCGAATGCACAGCATGGTCCGGACGCGGGGCACGGACGGAAGGCTGCAAACGGACATCGGAACTCACGGCAAAACGGCCTGCCTGCAGAACCTCACGGAGTTTGACCGCAGCATCAGCATCACTCGGACTCAGAAGTGGAGCTCCCAACCTCGACGGCGAAGGCGATCGAGGGCGGTCCTGACAGCAGGGAAAATAAAATGCAAACAAGCGGCAACAAAGGGACAGAAAGGAGCACTGAACCCGCGCAGCACCTTTTTCGGAAGNNCGGAACCCATGCGTATTGGAGGCGTTACGGTCAGAAACGTGGGAGCAATATAGTCACGGACGGGGAGATGGCCCACGGGCTGTGGCGGCATCTGACGCTCGAGCCAGCTCGGGTGGTCGGCCGGGCGGATGCAAAACAAGTCCGGGAAGGGCCAGTAGTGCGGAGCACACACGGATTTTCCAGCCCTCACGGTTTGACCACGGACCGTGCTCCGCCATGGCTCTCGGAAGGGGCGGGCTCACGTCGATCCAGTCGTAGCTGTCGGGCTCCAAGTCGGAGGGTCCAGCTGACGGAGCCAGGCAGGATTCCAATGATCCTGATTGCCGAGGTTGGGCAGCGGACCACCCTCCACGTAGCCGGATCTGCGGGTGACCTCGGGCGGGGCCACGTCCGGAACAGTGGTCGGAGCGGGCGGGCCATCGTCCCCCAAGTCCAAAAGGTCGGAGGTGTTGTTGCCGGGCGGGCCGGTCATGTTCACGTCCGGGACGACGGGCGGGACCGGGTGCTGCTCGGGGGCGGCCTGGTCCATGTCGATGTCCGGAGGCGGATTTTGAAACCTGAGGGGCGTGAGGCCCAAACGGTCGGCGAAAGCGGACCCGATCAAATCGTGAAAGCGCATGAGCTCTTCGGGCGTGAGGTCGCGGAGGGCGGGCCACAACGTCATCGGGAAAAGTCAACAATTCTGCCAGTACATCGGACACTGGCGGAAGGGCTGCATGCCCAGGGGGCGGAGCAGCCGCCGGCGGCACAGCGGACGGGCCCGAGCCTGTCGCCGGAGCCGGAGCATTGGTCGCCGAACCGGTGGCCATGATTCCACACAGAGTTCGGGAATAGCAAAGATCACAGGGGATGCTCGAGAAGGCAGCTGCGGACGGCCGAACAAAGCTGAAGCACAGCAGACGGCAAATAATGCACAGCGTGACCGGACAGCAAAGTGCAAGTCGGTCCTCGGATGGGACGGCAGGAGAACGCGCACTCGCCCGGGGCGGAGTGGAGATACCTACAGCCACAAAGGAAAAGCAGCCACACAGAAGGACGGCCGGGGGCGCCTCCTGCCGTGCTCGGTGTATTCGTCGGACCTCAGGGGCGGACGAATAAATGCGGTGGGGGCTAGGCAGGCCTGAGCTCCGGACCGTAAGGTTCGTCATTTGAGTCGTGACCTAGCACAACAGCAAAGGACGGAGGCAAAAGGTGGCCGAGGGCGCACCTTGTAAAGGACTGTCCACCAACTCCGGTCCTGACGGGCGGAAAGGTGGGACAATCACCCAAGACACGGAGGCGGTCCTGCAATGTCGTCGGGCAAGCCCGGACGGCAAGGAGAACGGGACCACTCAGAACTGCGTGAAGGAGATGAAGCCATGGCTCACAGAGACGGGCGGTAAAACCTTAGTACCTGCGAAGCAAGGCGAAAAGTCAAAAAGGCAAACCCGACCGTCCTGCGAGCCAGCGGCTATGCGGACGGTCGGTTGCCGTTGCGTCCTACCCTAAACATGACTGATCAAGCTCAGTAACTTTTTCATGAAGGTGGCAAATTCCCCGAAATCATGCTGGATCAACGGTTGTTGCCACCCTACAATAAAGGGCTTCCAGCTGAGGTCTTGCCAGAGGTTGGCCTTGCCTCGTTCAAGCGAAGCAGCACAAAACTTCGCACAACCGAGAGAGCGTAGATCTGCTCCTGTGGACAATTCCACGTGTACCCACGCATGAGAGTAACATGAGTTGCGCGGATTGAGGCGGGCGGGTGGGGCTACAAGTAGGACGGCCTGTTCGTGAAACAAACGATCACGCCGAAGATCAGGGCTTTACCTGGACCGGATGTCTCGAGTGGCGAACCCGTCGTGCACCACGACCCTGTGCTTCCCCTTCTTCAAGGGTCGGCCACGAAACGCGGCTGGCACAAGAGGAACGACCTCGGCATTCAAGTGGCGCACGGAGCTTCGCGTTGAAGCTACAAGATTTCCCCTCGGCCGACCTTTGCCCTTTACCACGACGAAGACGGGAGGGATTCCTTCAAAGGGATGGCCGAAAGCTATCGCTGCTTGACCGTGAAGCTTCGGTGTTGATCACAATCTTCAAAGCCCCAAAAAGAAAGTAAGATCCTTGAGGAAACGGAAGCTGATCCGCTGGGGTTCGGGTAATTAGCACTTTTCCCTGCTTGGATTGAGGGGCTCGGAGCGTCGCACTTTTGTCGGATCTCCCCCAATGACGAAAAAGGAGGGGGGAAGAGATGGCAGGAGGGAGCCTTTCCGTTGGGCCGGAATGCACCCCATCGTCGTTCACTCACTCACTCGCTCGCTCGCTCATGTTTTTCTTGGTTTTAATAAAAAGGCATACCAAAGATTAGCAATCTACTGTTAAGATGTGCTGCGCCTAACAGTGATAAAGTCATGAAGGAACGGCAGAATTGTGGATCAACAATCCAATATAAGATTTCGTGTGCTTGAACGTCATGAGGTCGTAGAGGAAGCGACAAATAGGAGTATATACCACCTCCAATCTGAGGTTATAGATAGGAAAGGGTTCGCAAAATGTATGAAAGTAAAAAGGTCATGTCGGCACATCTCTTGGGACCTTGAAACATTGGCACTAAAAGCAGTCTCTAACTCCTCCGAACAAGCCATGCATCACCTAAAACAGACCGTAGGAAGCTATGCAAGGTAACGTTGAATAGCATTGAAGTCTTGGGTCTTTAGAGATAGAATCATGATGAATATAATCTTATTTCTTTACGGACTGCTTTTTATGCTCCGGACATTCCGAAGATTAGAGCCTAAAGTGCATACTACATTCCGAAGCGTACTAGGCAAGGAAATGCAGGTGATGAAGAGCTAAATTACATTATACTTGTACCTTTTGGTTTGCTGTGTTCATGTCGTTTTTCACACCACAATACAGGAGCCGACAGTTACGATTGACTCCTGGTTTCGTTCGCTTGGTGAGCTATGCTTGCACGTCGTTTCTCTGTGTTGATCCGAAATTCAACAAACAGGTTGGCTACGCTCCTGTTTAACACAACATGATGTTGTTGTTCCTGGTTTCGTTCGCTCGTTTGCGTTTGGTTCCGTTAATTTCGCGCATTCGTTTCTCTACTTTACAGCAAACTATAATGAGGCCAATTCGAAAAACGGTTATTATATTTGTACTACACGTAGTAGAAGCGGTCGCCGAAGGCCTCACTGCGTTCCACTGCCGAAAACTCAAACGCCAGGTGGAAATCCAAACCAAGGAAACCACAACAAAAACAAGCACAAACAAATCGCAAAGGAGACCCGAAATTTGTTGATATTTTTGGTTCTTTCGGTTTTTTGCATTGGATCTCCTCTGGGGTTTGATTTATTGGTTGTCGTTCTCTGGTTTGTTTTTGGGCTTTGGATCTCCTCCTGGATTTTGTTTTTTCTTGCTTTGGAGTTTTGAATTTCGTATGTCTTGTTTGATTGGCCTTTGTGCGGTTTCTAGACTTGTTTTTTTTTGGGAATGGCAGGTGTCTATTCGTAAAACTAGCAAAACGCAGAGGTCGTTTTCCGAGCCCCTTATCCTGCAAGGAGACAGTCGCAGCTGACTTGACCTTTTCGGGGAACTCGTTGAGCATCGATCTCGGCACCGGAGAAACAACATCCTTAAAGCCTCCATCACACAGGAATGGAAACCAGGAAGTCGAGCGGATGCCATCGGAGGAGGTCGGGGGAACTGCAAAAGAAAATTCTGAAGAATGCTCTTTTTCCCAAAATGGCGACGGAGTGTACATGAGGGAAAGCCGAGAGTTGTCACTTCGCACACAAGTGTGCTGCACGACAATTATTGCTGAGTATACATGTTGTGTCCGATTTGGACTCATTGCTTCGAAAATTCAAGCGCGCTGCGCTGTGACAAAAAGCTTCGGAAGTTTCTGATGTCGTGCCTCAAGAGCGCGGCCCATTGCTGCGGCTTGTCCCGCAGAAATCTGGCGACGAAGTCGCTTTGGCGGCGTGGGTCCTCGAAACTGGACTCGGGCGACAAGTTTTGGGACTTTCTGTAGCTGGATGTGCAATGTCCTTCTCGCCGGTTGCTGACGACCACGGTTTGTAGAGCTCCGACAACGAGAGGATTTTAGGCCTCTATGCAAAGAAAGCCTGCTGGCTAGTGCACAGACGATCACAGAAGCCGCAGCCGAGTCGATCATGGTTCACCAAATCTGCGATGGCAACAATGTGGACCAGCCGCGCTGGTCTGCAAGTTGACAACTACGACGTTGGAATTTGGGCATGGGTTTGCTCTGGCATGCTTTGGTGATGACATGAAGGAACAACAGCGGCAAATGAGCAGCGCAGGCTTGCCTCTTCAGCACTTTGATTGCGCAGACCGGGCATCGCTTCGGCCTGTCCCGTGTCAGCTCCAAAGCCTGCAAACACTTTTTACCACAGCTTGCCCGCTGACATCTTTGTGGATACTCCAACATCATGTGTCAAGGTTGCCATGGCGAATCAGCGGCATTTATGTAACAGCGTAGGCGTAGAACGAACATCCATGAACCTTGCAGGCCCGTCACCTGAACATGCAGGTGCAATGCACTAGAGGCCTCTGCAAAGTGGAGCGGCTGTCGACCTGGCACCCGTTACTGCCGTTACTTGTACTTCGACTTCATAGAAAGGATCTGACATGAATCTCGCATCAAAGATGGCTGCATCCGAGGGGCGTCCTCTCTGCCGCGGCGGTACTGCCGACAGCCGCGATGCAACCGCCAGGGTGATGGCTGCCCAAGTTCCGATGCGCCGCACTTCCTCTCAAAGGGCGCCTAATCACAGAATGCCTTCGAGGAGCCCCAGCCTCCGCGGCCTTCGCACGGCCGGCTGCCGAGAGTGGCGGCTGTGCAGAGACTGGGAGGCATGGTTGACTGGACCCACACAAGGCAACAGTGGCCATGCCATTCTACTTTGAAGTGCACGTCAGGGCGGGGGGGGGGAGGGGGCGGGGTGGGTGACGTCTGGCGGTGGCGTCTTGCCTCTGGGATAGACTGTGGCTTGACCTGTTGTAGAAGGAATGATTTGAGCATGCCGTGTTTCATGTGCATGTCCGAGCTGAAGATCCAAACTACCATGAAATCGTCTGCTGGTGATAGCAGAAAGGAGCATGTCAGGTCAATCGGCCGAGATTGTCAAACCTGAATTCCCGTTCATGCAGCCAGCCACCGTCAAAGCAACGAAACGAACAAATACACCATCTCACAGTTCACAAACATTGCAAGTAAAGCTTTATGGGAGTCTTCGGCTTACGAGACCCACACGTCAACCCTACAACAAGTGCAGCCTTGAAATCTAACAACTGGCCTGCCCACCTCGAAACCAACACAGTCCGCACCCACACAGGAGCCCACCTCCACACATCAGAAAAAGGTCTCTATATCTCCCTGCCCTGTCCCGTCTTCAATCCGGCTTCCTGTCAGTCTTTTCCTGTGTCACGCGGATCTGATCTGGCTTCCGTCTTTTTTTGCTAGAGCATTCGCTCGACGATTACCAAATGACCCGTTCTTCCAAGCTTGTGCGTAAACTTGTGCAGTTGAGTCCACCAAGGCTCTTGGCATCAGATTGGCAATTCCATCCTGTCATGGGAATGTCTTGGGCACATAAGCCTCTCCGTTGTTGGCTGATGCAAGAGCATGTCCATACAGGGCACCAAAACACTCAGACACATGCCGAAAATTGCGTTTTCGGGTCAACCGAGCCCACCGCTCAACTTCCCGAAGACCGGATGGAGCCTCTCCTGGAATGGAGAGGTCGTGACGCGACGGACAACTCCTAGTTACGTTGTTCTTGCATCTGAGACCTTTGAAGGCTAATCCAATCAGTCCTGCTTCGAATGCATTCTTCCGTGCTTCAAACAAGTATCTCCACCCCGATTGATCTATCACTCAGGAGCCGAATTGTCTACGACTACGACCATCATCTCCGCAGTGCGATCAAAAACATGCTCCCAAGTGGGGAATGTGTGGCTGAAGCTTCGTGGCAATGCAGCGGTAACTACGGGTAGCGACAACACTACTCAAGGCAAGTACAGTGCAATCACCGTACAAGAAACAATTGGGAGCCCCGATTAAGAAATGGCTAAGAAATGAAGGGATGCCCAACGATTCGGGAGCTAAGAGATACGGAAATGTGAAACTAAAAGGAAGTTATGAAATGAAGGGTACCCGACGCTGGAAGCTGGCGTTTCTTCTCCAGCAGATGCAACGTAAAATGTGTGCGAGGTGAGTGAGCCCAGGGCGCTGGCGCAGCCGGTCCGACCGCAAGCCGCCTCCACCGCCTCACAAGCAAAGACATTGTCAGCTACCTCTGTAGAACTGTAGAAGGGAACCAAGATACTCGGCTGAAGCGCAGAGCATGCTCAAGCAATTCAGAGCCCTCTGCCTGGAGGCCGGCCTGCAAGAAAGGCCAGGATTTTTGCTGCAGGGCTCTGGCTTGGGAAACTTCTTTTGGCCCTGCTACATGATATCAGCAAGCACGCACACAGTGCGAGGGTCAACCGAACACGATTTGAACAGGAAAACTTGGAGTAAGCCCATTCTGCTCAAGCTCAGGTTTCGGTATCACCCGCCCCTACAAGGTTCAACCATGCCCCCCGTGTTGCTGTAGCTTTGGCATGGGCAAGATCATTTCTTCACTTTGCGAAAGATGTGCGATTGGCTGGTGGGAAGGCATCACTGGCGAGGCTGTACATCAAGGTCCAGTTACAATTTCCTGACCCAGCATGCCCCAGCACGCTATGGCGGCAACTGTGACAGTCGCCAACTTCAACGGTCTCCTTCCTATCTACAGGTCACAGCCTGCCATGAAGCTACCAATTTTTCACTCAGCCTATGAAGCGCTTAAGTCATGTCTCGAGCGTGCCCGGGCAAAAAAGGCTTGACTTGTCAGCGTCAAATAAATAACGCGTTGTGTACAACTGCTGAATGCCCATTAGGTCCATTCAGAGAAGCAGTTAACCTGGGCGCGAGCATGGCAACACCGTGGAGTGCAAGTGGAAGACACGCGCCGTATTGGGTGGAGTGCACGATCGACTCAGTCTGAGGCTGCCATTGGCCTGACCCAAGCAGTCAGGAGGCCCCGACTAAGGCCACGAATGCCTGTCCCAGCATGTTCAGGTCGAATACTAAACTGCATGCAATTCTTGCAGTTCAGTCTATTCGAGTGAACTGCACCAGAGATGGACATGCTGTCGACGTCTCATGATGGAGCTGCACCGGTCCTCCTCCCAGCATCAAGCTTTCTGAAGATCCATCTTCCTCAGCCGAGGCAGCCGTCAAAACAGGGCGCAGGTCTGTCTGGCAGACAGGAACCAGCAACCTTTGCTGCAAGATCTGCAAGCATGTCTCTGATTCATTATCTTCAGCTCGTCTCGAATCTCCTCAGTTGCAACAAGTGTTTGGGGCATCCTGGAGCTGTAGCTCAATCAATTCACACGCTAGCACGACACAGCTCCTTTGCTCTCAACTCCATGCCCCTAATCAGCTCCTGGGGCCTTCACATGAAGTGCTTCCAGCATTTCCTGCTGTCCGGGCCTGCGAAGCAGTGAGACACACCCTTCCCTGCAAAACAGCTCAACCGAAATTACAAGTTGCTAAAATGGAACCGAGAAGCGCCACACCAGGCTTCCTGAGTAGATATCAATAGGGCATGGTTTCTTCTTATGCTGTGGTCTCTCCCCTTTGTTGGGAGAGGGGGAGGGCAGGGCAGGGGAATTGGAGGGGAAGGAGGGGTGTCAGGGAGGGGAGGGAAACAAGAAGGGAAGCATAGCCCTTCCTTGTTCGGGGTAGGGATACCCCCACCAAGTGCTTTTACGGGGCATCCGCTCTGGACATCAATTCAAGTCGGGATCACCGGAGATGTGATGACCCTCCGGCTGGTTATTTCGGAAGCATAGGAAGAGATGTGCTGGCAGCAAGTGGCAGCGCAAAAGCTAGCGTTGCTAGCGCTAAAGAAAAAAGACAAGATAATGGAAAAGCACTTGGGCGGGTAACAACCTCGACCGTTCAGGAACACATCTTGAAATCCTCTACCTCGGGACTGTTCAAGGTGCCCCGAATTGGGAAAGGCGCCGTCTCGTTTGGTTTTTTTTAAAAAACTATGACACTCCAGATGTTGGTTCCGCAACAGTTCATATGGACGACGACAACATGCAAACAAGAAGCTCTGATGTGCAGGGAAAACCACGAAACTGATCCGACAAAAATGCCATGCATGTCAATCTCACGGTTCAATAATGCAGCATTTCCGCCCTCCCTATGCAAAACTTAGCGTTTCGCCCTGAATGCAAAATCTCGAACATCTGTAGAAGCCTCGCGAAGAAAACCTGAAATCTCCAAACCAAAATTTGGACATCTGGCTTTTTCAAGGGATATTGCAAGTCTTTTCGTTCGAGCTGCCGCCTTCGGGGCTATTACATGGCCCCTGGGAGACCCGAAGGCCAAATCCGAAGCCGAAAATCCATGAAACTGCTCTTTCACAAATTGATCCTCTTCTGAGACTTTTGCCGTCCCTGTGCAAAACCCTGGCTTTCGCGCTCAGCGTAAGCCCGGAGAAAAGCTCTGAAAGCCGAAGCGCGCCCAAACGCTGGCACAAAGTCAAAATGTGCAAGACAAACAAGAACCATGGAATCTGCGAAACTGAGTTTGGCCTTCTAGCTTTTTGCAGGGGATATTGTAGGTTTGTTCGTTCTCGTTGGGGGGCGCTTGCATGGATCCGAAGATAAACGCGCAAAATCAAATGTGCGTTTCGTTTTCTAAGTTTTGTTTTGCGCTTTTGTTCAGGGTAATTAAATTTTTCCTTCGAGCTTGGAGAGCCTCCAACTGCGGCAGTTCGAAGGATAGAGGGCCATAGACCAATCCAAAATTGAACCCTGCCTCTCTGCGAAACCTACGTAGGTCTTCGCCTCAAATGCAATGGCTTTAAGCGCAAGGGGAGTAATGGGAGGGGGGATGTGGGTGCTGAAGGGGGACGGAAAGTGGTGCTGGGAAGGGGAGGGAGGGGGGACGCGAAGGGGGGCGAGCAGAAGCATTGAAAAGCCAGGCTCGCATAAGGAAGCGAACCTATAGCAGCATTTGTAAAAGGAAGACCCGCCTGAAACCAAAGCCCGGGCATGTCAGAGAGGGGCGTGCGCGACAATCAAGGGCATTAAGGACACCACTCTTCCTCGTGGACAGGCCCGCTGCCTCGACCATTCAGCTTGACTCAGTAGCTAGAAAGGAGAGAAGGCCCCGGCCCAGGGTGCGGCTGAACCGCCCCCCGGCTCAGTCAGGACACCACCGACAGCACGAAATAAAATACCAAGCCCAGTGCCCCATACCACCTACACGCCCGCAGGCTGATCTGGTAGTCCTAGCTGCGTCCAAGGCTCCCCGGAATCATGGGAACATTGGAACCGGCAGGCGGCACTGCCCGCCTCTTCATGGCCCACACCTTCACGACCACTGTCCAAGAACAGCTCGCAAGCAGCATGGAGCATGCACCGTGCCTCGATACATAACCTGGTCCCTAATCTTCGAGCTGTGCAGTAAGGCTGGGGCCGAGTGCTTGAATGCGTGCGCGTCCACCAGGCCGTGCAACTCAAGTTCGTGCGTGGCCTGGGAACCAGGTCACCAAGCAACATGAATTATGGGCACGGTACGTGAGTGCTAACACGGCCAAGTGCTGCACAATCCCGTCTTTTGTGGCGCCGCTAGAGGCTGTGTCAATGTGGACTTTGGATAGCACGTTCCTTCATAACAGGTCGCCAGAACATATGCCCAAACGGACGGACAATCAGTTGGGGTTGTCTGTGACAGGCTATTCTCGTGCGAGATGCTCAATGCAGCAACAGCAAGCTGTGCCAGCAGGTTCCTGCAAGCCACGTCGAGTAAAGCTGCAACCACGCACAAAACGCAAATGCAAACACGGCGAAGATCGGCGAAGCAACAAAATGCGACTGAAAGGACACACAGTCCTGGACATCGCAGTCCGTGATCTTGTCATACGGGACAGTTTTGCTCTCCCTGCCCTTGTCTGTACAGGGCAATCCGCAGAACGTCTTCCTCTTCTCCTGGACATACCTGCTCCAGTCGCACACACGCGCGTCAAAAGGTCTCGCTACCTGCTGTCCCGGCTCGAGTCGCGAGACGACAGCGGCAGGCGGCGGCTTCCCTTCGTCAACGGTATCTGACGAGATGCCGGATACCGTCAATGGTCAATGCCACATGCTGAGAACCTTGGTGAGGGACACTTGCCCGTGCGTTGTCCCGAGTGCTATGACCCCTCTCGAGTCTGTGCAGCCATGACTCGGGTCTGCCACTCCACGTTTTGCTGGAGGAAGCAAGGCCAGCAGCACAAACATGATGCCCAGCACGGAGGCACAAACAAACACTGTGCCCATCTCCTGGGCTGCTGCCAATCCAAACACTACATGCACGATGCTGCGTGCAACCTGCACCCCGAAACTGCCCAGTCACGATCAAAGCATGCCAAGCTTCAATTTCGTGGTGAAGTCAACAATCACATCCTTGAAGCTAGCTAGGACAGTGCGGTCCCCGTCTTGACACTTCGTAGTGAGCCCGAACAAGGAGTCCAACGTCTGCAACTTGTGAGGACGTCTGACACGGACGAATCAGCAAACCTATTGAGTAGCACTCGTGGCATTCGCGGAAAACACGCTGTGGAACTGATGAACCTGAACCATGTGATGCATCAAATTCCAAGGCACGTAATCAAAATCAAAGGGGGCGATGAGGTTCGGCTCGTTCTGGAAGTATGTGTCTCGTGCTGCAGGAGCCACATAGTCGCCTTCGACACCCGTGAGGGGAACAGCATCCTCCTGGCAGTACCATGTCGGGACTTTCTCTGGTCTCTCCTAGGCCTCCTAGGCTCGCCTGAGCCTTGATCCTTTCCTAGCTTTCTTGTGACTCCTCTAGTTCCTACCTCGCTACAATGGCCCTTGTCACCTGAGAGCGAATCAACGAATATCAACGACTACTCCTGCATCGTCACCGGCATCAGGGCGGCTGCGAGATATGACAGTGTGCGCAAGCCCGATTGAATGCTTGGGCCGAACGAAGCGCAAAAGGCATGCCAGGATTGACAAACAGCATTGTAAGATAACGAAGCTGGATTCCTAGAGCAGGCGCAGTCACAAGCTGGCACGGAGAGATGCAGTGGAAGTTGCGAGACTTGCGCCTGATCCCTGCTGCGAGCGAAAGAACTGTACCTGGCCGCATCAAAAAATCTCGGCGCGATACGGTGCAGCATGTGTCGGTGTACAAGTGTATAGCAGAAATGGTTGTGCAGCTGTGCATGTATGGAGACGTGATCTCGTGCACGCTCAGCCTGGCCATCGAAGCCGCCACTGGCCATGGCCCCGGTGCGTGGATGGAGATCCACAGCAACCGCTGCATCCTCGCAGCCATCATAAAGCTGCTGGCAGGCATGATTTGCCCGAACTTCAGCCTTGTGGCAGTGCTTCGAACCGAGCACATTGCCCGTGCGTACATCGTACACCTGAGCTCAATACAAGCTCCTTGACTGCAACGCCAGGCCCGTCACACGGCCAGTCGGCAGCGACGGCGAGGGCGCCACACAAACTGAGCCTTCTTCCGAAGGTGTGGCCATGTATCGCAAGCAGGGGCTCAACCTCAACTGCGCGGAGGTCGTCGCATGGCTACTAAGTGTCGCGAACAAAGCTGCACCTGCATCGCAGTCGCTGCGCCGAATGGACATGACCTTGCAAATGTGCAGCTGAAGTACATGGTGCAGTGCAATTGACTAACTTTCCGTCGAAGTGTGTCTACTTTCCAGTCTTGAGCTGCAGACCGCTTCGGAAACAGCGGCACTCCTCCGGTGACAAGATGTGACAAGCATAAAGATGCAGCAGCGAATCGATTGGACTGATACGAACCCATGTCCTGCATTGTGCGAAGATCCCACAGTTTGATGCAGCCGTCCATTCCGGCAGTGTAGAACATGTCCATCGACGATGCACTTTGACCAGCGTAAGGCCTCGAAACATGAAAACAGGCCACCCGCGAGCGCATGCAATCATCTTGACCACTGGCTTTCTAAGGTCTTGGCTGTGCCATGCGCAAACATGTCACGGCCTTTGCGTGGATTGGATCTGGAACCGTTGCCAGAACCTGCTTCGCACGTTTCGACTCTGAAACCACCCTCGTGTTCCGTCTGCAGCTACATATCCGTTCCAGTGACTCTATTGAAAAAGCCTTCTCAGCAGCCACGTCCCAAACGTAGACGCGCTTGCTGGAAGATGCCACCTAAATCTAGCAGTCGGCTTGCGATTCATCTGCCAAGGCTGCTTGCTTACCGAGGTCGACGCCAACACGGTGCCGGAAAGGACAGCCTCGGTGGAGCCACAGCAAACCAACCCTTCTGCTGCGAAATGCATGGCTGGGTTTGGAACATTGTTTGCTGCAAGGGCAACTATTCCTTGCCCCGCGGAAGGTTCGCGAGGCAAGGTCAGCAAGCCGCAGCAGCGATAGGAGCCGAGCCTGCAGCACGTGAGCGGCAATTGTTGGACCGCCCTGCCCCCCCCCCCCCTTCACGCATCCCGGTTGAAAGCCTTTGCAATCGCTTGATGTCGTCAGATATATCCTGACAGCTTGTCAGTTTTCAAAACTAAAGCGAATTCTCTGCAAAGTGCAGCAGCATGTGCTTGGCCCTGGTCTTGCCTGGACATGTAGCTGGAAGCGATACACTGCCAACCGCGCTCCGGTTGCCAGTGCAATGGCCCCATCCAAGCACAGGAAGTGTGAGTCCTCCAAGCCAGTGGCGGCTTGACCGACCTGATGTGCACAAGATGGACGCCTGCCTGGACCTGGTCGAGCAGGGGATTGTCCTCCGAGCCCCAAGATGCCTCCCCAAGCGATCACAAGCTGTTGACAAATGCTGAATGGCTAACACAGGACCGAATGCCTGAGAGCGTGAACAGCTGCCGCCGTTGCCACGCAAGCGATCGAAGCGAATGAGCTCTGCGCCGGCATGAGGCCTGAGCCGATCTGTCCGAGAATCGTTCGAGAAACTGCGACCAAACAACAACACGTTGACACTTTCTTGACACATTGACAACAGCAAGCCCGCTCGGGCCGTCACCCTGCTAGCGCCCACAGGCGCGCGGTCCGATCGTCGCCTCAAGGCATCCCCATGAACTGCCAAAATTCCGAGTGGTAACCGAGCTTCTGACCACAGGTTAGCAGCAACGGCCCTCCACCTCCACCAGTTGAGTGCGACTCTGTGTACGAAGGGCCTCAGGTATTGAAGATATATTTGCACAGAAGGCAGAGAGAAGATCTGACATTCGTGCTGTGCTGCTCTTTGCTCTTCTAGAACTACAACTTCTGGCTGAAATGTGGGTGCTGACGAAACATTACTCATTGCTTCACCTGTTCTCGTCGCAGAACGTCAGCAGATGTCAGGAAGAGTCAGAGCTGCGACTCGCGCACAGGGACACGATGTCACCTTGATGACCAGCCAGACCTGCAGAGAGGTCAGGGCTCGGGCTTCGGGCTTCCTGTGCAAAAAATTCTCATAGAAATGTCTACAGGTGTCAAAGTCCGTGCGCACCGCCCGTGCTGGTATTGCGATCTGCCGCGTGCCCGCCCGTCTACCTTTCTGAGAGTCTCGGGCCTGAGTGCTGAGTGTTTCGTCTGCGTGCATTCCTGGTCTTGCGTACTATGCTTGCTTCGTGCCTGTTCGGGCGCATACTTTTCGGCTTGCTCGCTGCTCGCTACAGCAGGCCCTTGGGCTTCAAGGTCAAGCCAACATTAGACAGACTCAAGAGCTGAAAGACTCGACGCCCGCGGCTACCGGTTATAAAGGTCCATGTACCGTGCTAAGGTTGAAATTAAAGGCAGCCGGTGCGGCAGCACCAGCATAGTGCACACCACATCTCCAGGAACCACCCCCTTTCTATTTTTCCCAGTTTTCCGGCTTCCTTCCCAGGCCTCTGAAGCATTGCAGCACAGCAGAAAAACGGAACACACACTCACACAGACTCTTCAACGAGTTGCCAGCCAGATTCTATCCATGAATAGCTTGCAGAGGTTCTTTGGGCAGCCCTGTTTTACTTAGGCGGTCTCCATCCTGGCCTAGTGGTCGAGATCCGTGACTGCTGCCTGTGCACGCCAGCATGTCAAACACTGCAAGGTGACTGCAAGTAGCTTCGCAAATCTGATGGAGCCTGGAGGACGCCCCCTTGCCAGCGGAAGCTTGTAGGCTGAGACCTCGAAGCAAGCAACTGTACCACTCACCAAAAGCTGCCAATGCAAATCCTGCGGATGTGTTGATGACATTTCAACGATGATGGTGGTTGTGGTACGGGTTGTTATGATAGAACGCCCTTTTCTGGCACCTTTGCACCGCATCATCTGCGTCGTGCACAGCCTATTTAGGCATTTAGGTCATGAGCTTCGCTCAGCTGACATCTGGTGTTCTGCTTCGCAGGACACGTAAAGGCAGGTGGCCTAGTTGATTGAGCTGCTGGGCCTTCGGAGTTGAAGAGATGCCCAATCTGCACTCGCGAACCATTGGTCACAGTTTTATGTAATTCTAGTCAACCCAGTTGCATCTAGGTGCGACGAACATTTTACACCACTCAGCAGCCTTCTGGAAGCTATGGCGACTCAGCTTCAATTAAATTTGCTACCAGCTGCCGACTCGTCCATGTCGTCAGCCCTCAGCCACCCCGCGAGGCACGGATTGCCGACTTCCGCCCACGTAAGCCAAGCGTACCTCCCAAGATGTCTGTGGTAGCTTCTCAGTTCTCTGCTAAAGCCACCCCCTGCAATCCAAAGCATGCCCGGTGATGCAAGAGAAACCTGCCCGACTCGATAGCTGCAAACGATTGCAAATTTCCCCCCAATCAGCTGTAGGGTTTACAGCTACGGCAACGGCACCCGTGCTACTATTGATGCAAGGGTCCTTTGTGGACAGCTTTCAAGTTTGACATGCGCCGCATCAGGGCAGACTCCTGCCAGGCCCAACGCTGCAAGACAGCTGCTTGGGTCTCACTGCAGCTGAGGTCTCTATTGAAAAATCAGGACGGAGCATGCGAGGGCACTGGCGAGAGGTCAACTGCCAACTGCAGAATTTGCTTTGTGGTTAATGGGCTTTCTGCTCACACATAAAAAAGCGCTGTGGACTGGGTTAACCAATTACTGCTCTGTCAGGACCAAAATGCAAAGCGTGCCCTGGCAAATGTTTGCACAAATAGTGTTGCCAGCCTCGTGGTTGTGCGCACGAGCCGCTGTCGTCCTCGAGTTGGATTGGCTGCAATGAAACGAGCCGATATGACGAGCTAATGATACAGGCATACAGCCGCTGCCAGTGCGGGTAAGCACAGAATGCAGCAGTCGTCCATTGCAAGAATCGCACGTCTCAACGATTCACAGCTCGAAACTCGCGGGACACCGAACCAAGGAAGGCCTCAGACCAGCAAAGTCCAACTTGAAGAGTGTCCCCATCATGACGATGAACCTTGAAGAGCTTCACCGGCATCAGGAATCGATTGCACAAAGGACGCTACACATCGCCGAGCAACTTCGGAAAGGGGAGATGCAGCTGCTTCGAGGAAGTGCTGGAGGACATTGCATGCTCTTTGAACATCCTGAGTACTCATGCAGTCATCTTCTTGCTTCTTGATGCCACCTGTCCGTACATCCAAGCTTCTGCTCGAGCTCAGCATTCCGCTCCACAGTCAGCGTGGCACCCATAATCTGCACCCCACGGCACAGAGCGAAGTAGGAGAAGTCCTTCTTGTTGCCTGCATGCGTCACGGCAAAGGTTGCTAAAGTAACTACAGCAACCTTGGGGTGTGCTCTTTTTCAGCCACATCACAGCGAACACGAAGTCACACACTGTTAATGTCACAGCCTTGACACATCGGCAAGCCTATGCATTCCATGAAAGTGGCCACGCCTTGGTTGTCCTCTGCAATCAGTTGCTTGTAGAAAGCCTTAGCCAACTGGCGGCAGCATCTGCCGCCGGTCTGGCACAGTTTGAACATATCATGACATAGTGGGTAACGGCCTTGCTTGAATTCCAATGAGACAGGTGGCTCTGAAGATTTCAAGCTCTTCCTGGTGTGCAGGACCGCCGCAGTTATTTCGCTCAGACCAACATTGTCTCGATCTCTTTATAAGGACCTGAACATAAACTGCTCAGCGAATTCCGTGCCTGTGGGATACCTGCGATGTCAGCAGCTCGTAACTCCTTCGACCGGGCATCCATTTCCTTCTTGTCCAGGAACCTGAGCTGGAGGTTTGATGACAGCACTGAGGCAGCATGATACAACTGAGTGCAGGATACACGAAATTACTCAATGACTTCGGCGCTGCCGAGACAACTCAACTAAAGGGCCATGCATGGACGAATTCTTCAACCAGGGTGGATTACTTGCTCATGTTCCCGTAGTAGCAAAGTCAGACAAAGCGACGTAAGTTGTGCCACGACGCCTTCGGCTCGCACGAAAACCGGAGCAGGATCCAACCCCTTATCAAACCTTGCATCCAAGCCGTGTCAGAATCGGACTGCCCAAAAAAACCATGGATCACGAACTTCCAAGGCCTTGCATGAAGCTAGCGCAGTGTCTCAATAATTCAACAGCATTGCACAGGGTTTAAGAGTGGGCTGTTGATCTCAGCTCAACAGGATCATGAGCCCGCAGATGCTGCATGCAAGATGGCAAGGGCCATGCTGCACACGCCTGCACAGGTTTGACATACGGTGTGCATGGAGAAGGGGGGGTTTTGAATGGCTGCAAACATGACATAATAGAGGCATCTGGGATCCTCGGACAAAATAGTCTGTGATAGGGGATGTGGCAGGATCTCTCGACCATTTACCCTCCTGGTGTAGATGGCCATCCGCTGGTTTCAAACCCTTCGAGATGAATGTGGAACTCACGAATTGATTCTGTCGCTAGTGAAGTGGTGCCGAATCAGAAGGAGACAGGTGCTTGGTAACTCAAGAACTCCACGTTCTTATGAGGGAGGGAGTTGCAACACTCAGAACTCTTTCTGTCAATGATCCTCCGCGACAGTGCTGGTGCTTCCGCGGAGGATAGATGGATGGATGTCGAACATACTTTCTTGTGAATGAACCACGACCAAGTCCATTCTTGCATGGGGCCGTCTTGCACAGTGCAGGCAGTCCAAGAAGGAGAGCAGTTCGGAGCGGTCTCGGCCATTGAAGGCTGTTGCCTCCAGGTCAGCCTGAAGGCAATGCGGTACAAATGCCGCGTGCCCACACATGTACACTGCAAGAAAGCATGTTGTCAGGATAATTGGGGCTGGTTCCATCAAAAGGTACTGTGACAAAAAGTCGACATGTGGCTGATGCTGAAGCCCTCATCTGCCGCACCTCGTCCGCTCGACCTTTTGTAACGATGCCCATCTGAACAATGATGTACACGAGATGTTCAAAACGAATGCCTGCAGGGCACGGCCCAAAGGCACAACGAAATTGGCTTCCTGGGCCACATTCCCCGAACCTCGACCACCGTGCTTGCCAGAGATGGAATCAAAAAGCTGCTGGAATCGAGACACCTGCGGCTGGGCTGTCCTCTGGTGTTTTTGCCCGCAGAGGAACTTGGAAGAGTAAGAGAATCCGACAGAGGGCTCTTGCAGGAGTGAAAGGCCACGTAAGAACACTATCCGTCCAGGGTGTTCGCTGCGACCATTTGCAAGGGAACTGACAGCGATGTGCCTCGATTTGGGGTGGTTCCGACACAACGCTCTAGATGTCTTTCTGCATACCTCAACAGCCTGTCTAACTACTTCGGCACTACAGTAGCTGGCTGCGTCTTCGGTGCTCCAGACATGTGTCGCAGTTCAGCTATTTCAACTTCTGCTATGCCAGTCCCTAAGCCTGGCACTGCAAGCTTTCGATGGTATGTCACTGCCAGCAGAGCGAATAGATCGTAGAGTCGTCGCAACGCGACATTTTCAATTGAGGATAGTGCAGGCTCGACGTGGCCTGCTCCAGCGAGAAGCCTGCTCTCTCCCAAGCTCTCCTTGGAAAATACACACGGTCAGGACATGAGACGGCAATTGGCCGAGGGAACTCTCAAGCCGAGAGGCTGCCTCTCAAGTTCACGGCATTTTTGCGCAAGGATGAACAGCTGGGTCCTTGGCTTGTTCACAGCTTGCCATTGTAGGTTTGGTCGTTAGCCTGCAGTGACTGCAGCGTCCGCAGACTGCAGTCAGTCTGCAATTTATGTACGCCGCTTTGCCAGCCATGACATGAAGTCAGAAGCCAGGCACCTCTTGAAGACAAGCTCTTCTGTGCGGACGTCCGCCACTGTCACACGAATAACATCCTTCTTGAAGGATTTCAGTCACGTTTCTCGTTCTCCAATGTGACATATCCCGCCCACACTGGGTAGCCTTGGCTCAGTCAGACTGAAACCACGCGCTGCGCAGCACAGTCGGCAGCACTTCCTACGCTGCCAGTACGTACAGCATCCGACCCGAATATGCGCAATTCTCCCACTGGCCCTTTTGCAACAGTCAGAGTGGCCCAGTTCGTGCGCCGTCCTCTCCAGCTGCTCCGGACGCACATGCACCTTGGAAGTATGCTGAGATGTTGAGAGGGCTCACTCGGACGAGACTATCCGTTCAACGACAAGCAGGATTACCTGCAAAGATCGAGAGATTGTGCCAAGGGCAAGGTCGCATTCATGCCTCCAACTATTCTTCCAGCTACAGTATATTGTAAAGTCCTAGCTTTCCATGACCTTCGCGCTTGCAGCAGGCAAGTTTCAATTCGACTACCCGTCCCGATTCACCACCTCCCTCGGTAGATCGGTGCCACGAGGACTCACCGAAACAAATCCAAAACCGAGTGAGCGGCTTTCACGCCCTCCATTGCATCGGCCACATCTCTCAGGTGCGGCTGGATGCTGGTGCTACTCGCACCGCGAAATCCTCAGCTCAGACCATGTGCCCAAGCCACTGTTACGTCAACGAGCTCGGGCTGGTGCGTTCGCGGTAGAAACCACGAAGATATAGCTTCTCGGAGTGTAGCCTGCAGGTCCACCCCTTTGAGCCCCCTCCCAGAGCCACAACGCACTACAGTCACTCCTCATGTCGCAAAGCTCCACAAACTCCCGAAAATCGATGTCCCTGCCATTCTCGGCCCTTGGCGATGCTGGCCGCATGATCTTCAGAAGCTGCAGCTCGCGCGCACACACACACACATACCATCGCACATGAACACCGGAAACGTTGTCAATGCCAGGTCTCGTTTCATCCACGGACTCCAGGCAACTTATCAAATTCCGGACTTCATCTTCTGTCATCGCACGGCCCAGCAGTCTCAGCACGGACCGGAAATCGTGCTGCTGCAGAGTGCCTCTACATTCGCACAGTGTGCAGCCGGCTCAATCAAGATTCAATGGCAATCGAGGCTGCTGCCGTCAAGACTGCCATCAAACTCCGCAAAGAGCTGAGCCAGCTCTGCAATGTCTTCCTGCGGCTCCAGCTGGAGATGGCAATGCTGTGTCTCGAAATCGCTGTGAATCTATGCTGCCATCAATACTGCAGTGCATTTCTATAGACGTCGAAATTGTGCCGCATGCGCTCAACAGCACAATCTAAGGAAGTGAATCCTTGATCAGCTTCTCAACCTCTGCATCGACCTGGACGCCATCTTCATGAAACGTGGGGCTGACTGCGGTGTCTTTGACCAGCTTACAACACCAAGACAATCAGACACTGGAGACCAAATCACTGGGTGACGACGGGCTGCACAAAGTCTGCGCTCCGGTGCTCCGTGCAAACGGCAACCGACCAGCCTCTTCAAATTCTTCTAGGCCGCGGCCTGTGCAAACGCATCAAACGGGCGGAATAAACTGTCTGCACCTCCTCCCGCTGTAAATACGTGGGGTCCACGTGCTCGACCATGCTCACCTATTCGCTCCCACCTGCTCTTAGCCTTTCATTCTGGAGCTCGTGCACATCTGACAGTTTGAGGATTGCCTGGCAGGTCGAAGCGAACAGCTGAGGTGGTCACAGACGTGTAACGGTGTTGGACTATGCTGGCCTCAGCGTACACCTCCTGTCTTCTCTGACGGCACAAGTCCGAAGGTAGTCCTAGCCGTTGTGACTGAAAGACGTGCAGGAATGAAACGAGCTTTGACGACCAAGCCTACTCTTCTCGTACTCGATGCTTCAGTCACGAAGCTTCGTTTGCACTGGCTATGTGATCCCGAGCTGGGAAGCTAAGTGACGCGCCTGCTTCCTCGGCCTCGGCCTGTGCTTCCTCCGCTGCTGCCCGGGCAGCTACGAAATGATCCTCGCCTCTCCGTGCTCAGAAATAAACGGCATTGTATGGCTCATCTGCCTGATCATGTATGTCTATTCCCTACAAGTCAGCAGCTTGCACCCACCTGATGAATCACTCGCCGAGTGGGTCGAGGAGACGCCCAGCGAAGCCGCAGAAGCCCGCCGCAGTCTCAGGTACGAAGATATGACGCATGACGGAATGCTACTTCCGGGGCATGCCATGTCTCTTGCTCTTTTTCGTTTAGTATCGTCGTTCGTACTACTACTAGTAGTGCCATTCATTCGTCTGCCTCTCAGGCTGCTCAGGTGAGTTGACTTTACAAACTCGTTTTTGTCCCCGTCAAAGCTAGATTGAATTTTAGAGATGGCCAAGAACTGTCTGTACATCAATCCTCGCTGGTAGATGGGCTACTCTGCCATGTCGGTAATGATTCACTGCATTGTGCAGTCGCTTGTGCTCTCTGCCACTCGGAAAACAATCTCCCGACGTCGCAAAGCTGGAAGAGGTCTCGTCTTCAGACTTCTCGATTAGAAATCGCTGTCAGCTTTCGGGATGCAACTTTCGCACAACCGATCTGCCGGTGAATGTGCCATGTTGGGGTTTCGATACTCGCAATTGATTGTCGCGGTTCGGGGTATTCCCATTCCCAATTGCGCTGCACCGACGTCTGCAGTCACATGACATGGAGCAGACGTATGGGGGTCACGATGTCGGTAGCCATCTAGGACCTTCATAACCCTCATATCGTCGTCACGTGTCATAGGCGCACGTCACGGTTCGTAGATCCTATCCGACTCTGCACAAAGGCAAGGAAAGTGTGGTCTGTCTGTAGAGCTGCACCTCCCTTCCGGCATGCTGCCCTCGTTGCTGCTCTTCCTTTCATGGAAAATGCATTCACGCGCCGAAATCAAACTTTGCAACATGGTAGGTGGTCTGCCGAGAGTCAGTCGGTCGAAACCCCCTTCATGCGCGCAAGCCATGCTGGAGTGCTGCCCTTCTCGGCTGTGGATCCACTCGGCATCCCACTTTACCGGAAGGTCGCGGTGCTCGCCCCCAGCTTCCACAACAGTCATGCTCGGACGGACTAGCTCGTAGGCTGCCACTTCCCTGCTGCCGTGCCCATTTCCCCCATGTCACATCAAGCAACATCAAGCAGAACGCACCGTATAGACCGCTGTCCTTTGAGAACGCATTGTGTGCGCCCACGGCTTGCATGACACTTCTCAAACGTGTCTGATTGGGAACTGTCTCTGCTCCCTCTCTGTCCATCTGTGTAGTATTGCTAGTATTGTTCTCCGAAACCGAAGCGGGGACGACCCACGCGAATGGCTGCCTTCTGTCGCTCCATACTGGACATGACACGGTAGGATGATCACGGGAACCGGCTGTTTAAGCCAAGGTTATCCCGCATTAGGCTGCAGAACAAGCAGCATTCCGAGATCACCGATTGAGCCACGCCGACTGGTGAGGCCTGTGGCCACTTTGCAGGAAACGTGGTAAACGCATGTACTAGTTTTCTAATAAAGTGGACGACCTTCCGTCACTGAAGCGGCCACGTGCTGTGCTAAACGCACTGCAGTAAGGCGAGGCGAGAGCACTTTGGGAAGTTTGGGGCAAGGGACCTATTTGGCTGCCCCGTCGTCCCAGAATGCTGGCACGTGCAGAGACGGCAGGCGGGGCCGGGCTGCGGCTGCTTCGCCGAGACCTGGCCAAGGATTCAGATTTTCGGAGAGGAGAGCAGACTCGACGAGGGCCTGCCACTCGATGCCTTGCTGCTTCCTCGAGATGAGCTCCTCCCAATCCTCAGCGGAAAAAATGTGGAGCGGCCAAGTCGCGGCCTTCCGAATTCGCTGCACGCCAGGCCGCAAGGTCTTCAGCTCCTCTAGAGCCTGGGCATGGACTCTCGACTCTCGAACGTCTCGAACCCTCTTCTTGAAATCATGACGGAAGACGAAATGCGACGGCGCCGCGAGCTGAATCAGCTGTGCAGTCTCCAAGATAACGAAAAAAAGGATCGGGTTTATGTAAATGCGCAAACAACCTCCTCGAACCGCCGGGGGCTGTTCTGGCTCCCGGCTTTAGGATGCACTGCCCGAGAAATGCGTGTCTCCGTCCGTGCTCTCCGCTTCGCCTACACCCTGCTCCTGAGGCCCTGAATGGGCCTGAAGAACGTACCTCAACAGATCAATATTCCGAAAAACCGAACTGACGAAACACTCGCAAAGGGGCAAACCCCGCAGCTGACTACAAGCCAGCATGCATTGTCCAACGGATCGCCGCTGACTTGAGATTTGTCCAGGCGCTGCCAATTCTCCTTCGAAGCTTTGCTGACTGGAGGCTCGAACTGTTCGGCTGGTATGCGGCATTGCACGACAATCTGGAACGGCGAACGTCTGAAATCGTAATCTCCTTTAGAAACCTTGCTGGCCACTGACGGATTGCAGGCGACAGATGCGGATCGCGCCTGTGGGCGACAAGAATACAACACGCCAATCTGTGTATTTACTGGGTTCTTCGAGCCTGTAAGGCCGCCTGTCTCGTGGAAGGCCGTCAGGACGTGTAAGGGCCAATGCGCTTGGCCCTAAAGTCGCGACTTTTGAGCTGGCCTCGGTTTCGCAACTGCTATGCATCTGGAAGGCACTGGTCAGGAAGGTCTGGGCACAGCATGGCACAGCATCGGGGCACATGACGCCAAGGAGCGCTCATCATTGAGGATTGTGAAACGTCACGATGCATACCCGAGATCACCTCCCAGCTTGGCGACGGCTCGCCTGTCCAGCTTTGCCCTCGTTGCCGTGCTGGCTCAAACATCCCGGCCTTCTCGATTGAGTTCTTGCGGAAGTGCCAGGCTGTCCTCAGAACAGGCGTTGTCACACTGACGGAGCGTGCAGCATTTTCAGACAATGGCGGTCCTGCCCGTTTGACTTTGTTGGGCGAATTTCGTCAAGCACAGGTACCTGCCACGTGGGCTCAGCTTCTGCGAGCTACCGTTTAGACTCTGGCTGGAAGGACACTGCCGGCCTGCCGAACACGTGGTCGCCAGCCCCCCGGCACTCGGATGAAGCGCACGCCGTGCGGTGCGGCTGGCACTTTACCTGACTGCACCCATAGCAGGACATCCAAGCAGCTGGTGTAGGCACGGACTGCTCTACTACTGCATCACAAGTCCTTCCCCTTAAATTCGACAAGTGGAAGTCCATGATCCGGAACCCCCACAGGCCGGCAGTGTACCGAGGTGGCCCGGTTGTGCTCTGTTCGGGATTTGAACCTCTACTGCATCTTGCTGCAAGACTCTGTCATATTCTTTCGCAACAAGTTGCTGTAGACTTGGCTCCAGCCAGCTTGAGCAAGTCTGGCTTGTTGCTTCTGATGCGCAGACCTTCTGGGGCGGTGCACTGCGCATGAAACCGTAAGCTTCATGTCGGCGTCTGCAAGGATGCCAAGATGGTTTCCTAGCTTAGCCGAGCGAGCGCATGTCGGAGCCGGTTTCTTGCAGTTCCAAAAAGCAGCCCAGGATTTAAGCTACAGGCATCACAGGCTCGTGCCCGACATGAAAGACCTCGACAAATGTGATGTGTAATGGTAGGCCTTGCCGACACCAAGCGAGGAGGCCATGTCTTGCTGACGGGTCCTCAATTTTCAACATAATGATTGCACCCTTTCTATCCGAATCTATCCTACTTCTGCTGGTTTACCTGCTCTTGCAGAACAATTCCCAGGAGCTTACTTAGCCCCTCAGTCCTTCCTCATCTCCGCTCTGCAACATAGGCTGCCGTCACTACGCTTCATCTGCCCATGTCATGGCCCGGGCAAGGTCGGGCTGAAAGGCTCAACTCCCGAAGGCTTCTTTGTAGTCTCCATGTGCACAGTGTCTGACATACTGGTACCGCAATGAACTCTCGCACCCCACCGCTCTCCACCGCAATTCCCATAGTCGAGTGGGCATCGGCCAAAATGGCTGCCAAGCTGTGACCCGGCTCCGCGATAGCTCGGAGAGCTCAATCACTCTATGTCAGTGTGGACTGCAAAGCTGTCCAGGTGCGCCCTGTTTCAAACTTATCCTTCAGCAAAAATGTCGAAGCAACTCATCTCCGCGAGCAGCGTCTCAGCGACTTCTCCTTTCACAAGGTGACCCCTGGTATACGACGCTACCAAAAGCCTTCTCTGATGTTGTCCGTTTCATGCCTTGCAGCGACGCAAGCCCATGATGCAAACTTGGCTACAAGTAGCTGTCTGGCTTAAAGAATCAGACGCAGTCCGCAGACCAAAATCCCCCATCACCACAACTTTGACACTCGTTGGATGACGTACGGCTGTGTCTAGTGGTGCTGGCCGCACACTCATGTCATGTCATGTCATGTCCGAACCACCCCTAGCCCTATTGAACGCTGCCAGCCATGTCATGCAAAGACTGTTGTTGCCATGCAGCCTCCAGCGAAGGCAAGGACGTGCGGACCTGCCTGCTGTAGGGCAGCCTGGACGAGCAAAAGCGAGTTGTCAAGACATGTGGTGCCTGCAGCTCTCAGCTCAGGAGTGAAAATAAATGAAATGTTCAGTTCAACGAGGCGCCTCAGGCTTTTTGTCTGCTTTGCCCGCCGTAGGCGCGCTCACGAACTTGACCCATGTAAGGTCTATTCACACTTTCCAGGGCTATGTCCCAGGTTTGAATCTCGGACCCATCTTCAGCAGAATCTGGCCTTGGAGACAAACCGGGTACACGGGAACTCTCGGCAAAAGACTGCTTGCCACAAATCCAGCTCATGGCTTTCATGTCCAATCGGATACGGGTGACGGACACAAGGCAGGCAGCTTCCTTTGGTACTTGAAGTGACACGAAGATCTGGTCCGGCCTTTGGCTGGACTTCGATTTTCAGGCATGGCCACTCGATCTTGGCCCATGAGATGTTCAAGTCACGGTGCAGACACAGGCATAACTCGATAACACGCACACGCACGGGCGCACATGCGCGCGGGGCGCTTCTTGAGTGGCAAGTAAGGCTACAAAGCGTTAACGAGCAGCAGCTGGCGAAGAGGGCCGATGGCATTGCGTTGCTTCGCCAGTTGCTGCCAGTCAACATTCGACGATTGCATCTGACAGAGAGGCTGCACCCGGGGGCTGCTGTCGGTCCGTAGTATGACTTGAAACTGTCCTGACACAACTATGCCACCCTGAAGGACGGTAAGATTTGACGAACTGGACCGACAACGTGCCGCACAGCATCTCTCTGGTTGTGGAAGCAAATGGCGGCACCGGGATGAACCCTGAAAGAGCTGATGTGCCACGTGCGAACCTGGCCCGCTATGGACCGCTAATTTCTACACAACACACATATGCCGGACACTCACGCGAGGAAAATGGTGATTGCACTTCGCGCATTGAGCGGCGTTCGGCAAGTCGTTCACCAAGTGATGTCCGGCCCTAGGCCCCAGACTCCTGCACCGTCGCGTTTCAGCCCAGGCTGTCCGGACTTGAGAGATGGTACGGGCGAGTCAGCTCAAGCCTGGTCAAATCCTGCCAAGACTGGCTGCCAGCCTTCTGAAGGCTGATGATCACATCCTTTCCACTTGGGTCAATTTTGAAGCGACACTTGTCTGTGTCGATGTCTCCTGGAAGATGATTGGAGTAAGCTGTCCATGCATACCCTTCGCAGTCAAGGGCCCGGATCGTGAAGCTGCTTGGAAAGAAGTCCACCTGAACATCGCGAAACATTGTACCCAACGGGCTGAAATGCTGTGGCGTTATGCGGATTCGCACACGCATCGCTTCCTTTTGACTCCGGCTCGCCCTCCCCAAGTCTTTCTTGTGCCAGGGAGTGCTGGCCTTGGACGCAAGTCCTGGCATGGTGATAGTGCCCTTCTGCTTCGCCGAGTCTGCACGGACGAAAAAAGTGTCGTCCGAGACTTGTTTGCATAAGCCGTTCGAGCCCTCCACGCGGCGCTCTTGGAGCTTCTCTTCCACAATCTCCCTCTTGGGGTAAAGGCAACTGGCGTAGCTGCACGGGCTCACCAAGCCTGGGCTGAACGGAGACTCAGCAACTGAACCTCGTCCCTTCTTGCTCTTCAGACTGCGCTTCCAATGCTTCTCGGGTGGGGAGACAAGGGGTTGCTCTCCTGGCGCCTCCTCGTGACAAGACTTTGTGCTATCAGGTGGTGACGTTGGTGGCTGCAGAGACTTGGTCTCGGATGTCAGCGGAGAGGCATGACTCGGATGCTGCTCTGCTTGAGTCTGAGTGCTGCCATCCAAGCCTTGGAGTAGCTGCATGAACTCCTGACGGGACTGTTCCAAGACGGCTTTCGCTGTGCCGAAGATGTGGCTCGCTACGTCTGCGCCCGTCGCTTCGGCTTCGACCGGACTCTTCAGAGAGTCTCCGTGCTGGGCCTCACTTGGGCTCTTGATCAAATCAAGAGGCCGCAAACTAGCAGCGGGGCCAAATGCATCCTCCGCTTTTGCTTCAAGCTCCTCACCTCAGGGCCGAAGCTCTTGCTAGGCTTCAAAAATGCAGTGCGGGTACTCTGCAGCACTGCTCCACTTGGGGTCCTGATAGAACTACGACTACGAGCACATCATCGATGGGGAGAGGGCTGTTCAGAGTTCAAGCGGTCCGGCGAATAGAACAAAACTGGAGGGTCGACTCGACTACATCACTCTACAGCTCGATACAGCTCGTTCGCCTGCGTTCTTGAACCATCCGGACATCTCTTCCAGGGCTTCATCCAATTTTGGAGAGCACTGCCATTGCCGAGCCATCGAGTCACCTGCAGAGCTCACGGCTCGGTTTGCCACTCGTCTCTCTCACTACTACCAGTACATACCAGCATCATGACCATTCCCCGGCCTGCTCAGGAGTCGCGGGCAGAATGTCTGAGCTTGGCGTGCTCTGACGCTGCCGAGTGCTCGAGCCGATTCCGCTGCTGGCAAAGACCCACTTGCGGGAACTTGCATCTAGGGCCTACAGGAGAATTGAAGGCCTGGGATCCAGAAAGCCTGTTGTAAGGTGCACTGGCCTCGACCACACGACGGTCCCCACGCAGTGCTGCATCAGCGTACCGCAGTGCATTGCCGTTGCCTCACTTCGAAGTGGCGTGAACGGCGCTGGGTTTCACTGCAAAATACTGCAATTTTACCAGGTGGCGCTGGACTGCTTGCATTACGATGTCCGGATCTTTGCGAAGGTCCTCCAATTGACACTCATGAAGCCGTCAATTATACAGACCATACGATGCCTGGGGGACGAGACTCATGGTCCAATGGTTCTACAAATCACTGCCTGTCACTCATCAAGCGCTTGCCCTATCCTTCACTCTGCTCTGCTCTGTTGGAATACCCATGCTTCGAAGCTCGCTACACCGACTACCGTCACTACAGTACAGTCTTCGGCTCCTCTGATGCATATTGGAGCATGGTGGCATCCAGCACGACAGCTTCGTAGACCAACTCCCTGACTGCTCTGGCGAATACTGCAAGCAAGCACAGTTCTCATGCATGCAGTTTTGAATAGACAGTTCCCGGCAACATTGAAATCCTTCAGTCTTACGTTCAACGCAAACGAATTATGTAGGTCATGCTGGCCCGGAGATCCGATGTAATTGCTTCTGTTCGTGGCTTCCTGTGTTTCCAAATCTCTAAACCCCTAGCACACTAGCACGGCAACACTAAGTCACTAGTCGGTATGATCGGGCTTTACCCAACGCTAAATTGACTTTGGGAGTTTTCGGGTAGCTGCGGATGTGGTCGTCCTAGTGTGGTGTTCAAGCAAGCATCCGTGTGGTGTTTCACTGCCTGGGTTCGACGCTGGCATGACAAATAAAATCAAACAAACATACAGTAGCTGTCGGGAAACTTGCAGCCTCATCGCAGAATTCAAGGATGGTTCTCAAGACGACGAACAAAAGCCTGATAGTCATAGTGATAGATGTAGCTTAGCACTAGCTCCTTCTTCAGTTCACCAAGAGGGCCAAAAACTTCAACTGCACCCATACTAACCAGATCTGCTCAATACTCCCTAGATCTGTGCCTGGTAAATTCCTTAAACAAGGGTTTCAGGCAGCAATTAAGCCGTGGGCCTCGGGAATAAGCCCAAATCGTTTCCGAGGAGAGTGAAAACGAGAACAGATAAACATGGGCCCGATCAGCAACAAAGCTCGCCAAAATCAGAAATCTGCATGCAGTTTATCGGCCGACCGAAAGCTTAATTACTGAGGGGGGTCGGTAATTAAGCGCGCCGACGAGCAACGAGATCCGAACCGGATTCGCGAAAGCTTAACTACCGAGTTAAGCCCGCTGCTGACACCACCTCGGCAATCAAATCCTAAACCGGCCGACCGAAAGCCTAAGTACCGATAGGGGGTGTGTAGTTGAGCCCGCCGCTGCTGCCACCTCGGCAATCAAATCCCAAACCGGCCGACCGAAAGCTTTTTTACCCAGGGGAGTCGGTAATTAAGCCCGCCACTGCCGCAACCTCGGCAATCAAGTCCTAAACCGACCGAAAGCTTAATCACCGAGGGTAGTCGGTACTTAGGCCTGCCGCTGCCGTCACCTCGGCAACGAAATCCCATCGTGGTTGGCAATGCAGTTTGGGATTTGATTGGCGAAGTCGTGGCAACGGCGGGCTTAATTAC
>CAJNDV010005880.1:80399-91514 GCA_905221635.1 Symbiodinium sp. CCMP2456 | reverse complement strand
CAAGAAGCATCGAAATCTCTGAGGGGCAAGTGGCTTGTTTTGAGTTTGGTTGTGAGCTGTGGAACAGAGTTTGCTGCAGTGAAAGACCGACCAAACTGCGCTTGGCTCAAGACCGCGAGTGAGAAAAAGAAGTGTCCGTGCTTGTGTTTGCTTGACAGCTGTTGCCAGTGGGAACGAAGTTTGGAGCCTAGAGCGGTGCCGACCCTTTTCGAGAAGCGAAGGGTCCGGCTTTGTGGCAGGAGGCAACGAAAATAGCTCGGCTAACTTGAAGTGTGACACAAGCACGGACAACCGAATTCTAGCTTGCAATACGAGGGACCGGCGTTGATCGACGCTTTTGTCTGCATAGACTGGGAGCTAATCATTTAGGACAGCGTTCGTCGTAGTGTGAGTCGCCTCTGCGGCAGTTTTAGACACCGGAGCTGGGGCAAGCGGCTCCTCTGCAGAGGTAGGCATAGTTGTCGGCAAAGTGGCTGGAGTAGGCGGAGGAGGTCTGGAAGACGATGTTATGGGCAAAGTGGGCATAGGCGTCGGAAATCGGCTTCTGGCAAGCGAGTTGACCGGGATAGGCGGAGACGAGCCTGCGGCACTTCATGACCGAAAGCTTCTGCGAAAAGCGCAACAAGTTCAGCATTCTGGCTCCGAAGAAAAGAGCCATCTCATCATCGTCGGTGTCATTTGGGCTCTGAGTCTGGCTGCTCAGAATTTTTCAGATTCAAGACGTTGCAGGTGAGCGAGTACGCGTCAGCCTCGCACAGCTGGCCTCGGCATCGCATTGTGTCTCTTTGCATGACATGGCCCTCTGGCCTTCGCAAGACCCAAACGGCCATGACTTTTTCCTTTCGGGGTACTTTGTCTCCTTACCCTCTTACTGGTGCTCTCCGGTACAAAGAGGGGCACTGCGTGCTTTGCTTTCTTTCTTGCCTGTTTCTCTGCTGAACACTCCACCTCCCAGGTACTCAGCCCTGCATCTCGCGCGGTGGAGGCGACAAGCTGAGCAGAGATGCAAGAACTGCGTACTAAAGAGAGAGAAGGCTTTCCGGCATCGCTTTGCCCAGACAAAGCTTTGCCTCAAGACGCAACGCATTCCTTTACACCCTCTGCGGTAAAAAGAGTGCTTCTGCATGACGTAAAAAACGCTTGCTGTGTGTTTTGCTTTTGTATCAGCTGTGTTTTCTAGGTAGTGTCAGAATACATGCTCCGCAATATGTTGGCTCTTACCTAGAAACACACAGCAACATGCTTGGCAAAGCATTACTTCTTGTTTTCACCCACCCTCCACACCCTGGGGGAAGGCTTTCCGGCATCGCTTTGCCCAGACAAAGCTCTGCCTCAAGACGCAACGCATTCCTTTGCACCCTCTGCGGTAAAAAGAGTGCTTCTGCATTACGTAGAGAACAGCAGCTTTGCAGGAATAGGACCCCAGCCAGGTCGTCGTCGATCAATAGTTTATATATATATATATATATATATTCGGGTGTGTATAGATCTAACATACATATACATACACATATTAGGGGTTTAGATATATGCTGTTAGGTGGGTATATAGTTCCCCAAGCCTTAAACCCTAAACCTCTTAAGCTTTGTTCCTGCAGGTGCTTGCTGCTTAAGCTTGAGGCTTCGGAGTTCTGAGTTCACTAAGCTTCTGATGGTGATTATTCGAGCCCTATATCCTAAACCCAACAATCCAACCCAAGCCGTAGTGCTACATCGAGCTGCATTTTCGTAGATGGCCCCTAATATTAATTAAGCCGTCTGAAGAAGCAAAGACCGCAATACTCCAAAAGTTAAGGGGGTTCGGTTACCTCGGTTCTTTAGTCCTTGATTTTGGGTTCGTGCTACACCTTCTATTCTACGTCTAGTGCGGCAATCAGCAACAAGGCTATAACAAACGAAGCCATCCGAACCCCAGACCCTAAACCCTTAAACCTTAATCTCTACTTTTTTTTCAAATTTTTTGTTTAAGACTCGCTTTGGCTCAAATCTCTTGCGCATGATGCCTAAAGTTGTGCTCTTGATGCACCTGATACTCATGATGCTAGCCAACGGGGGGGTGTGAAAACCATATGGCCGTGACAAGGCGGTTTGGCCATGAAAAGTTTTTTTCGTGGCCGCTAGCGGTATGACCGCACAAACCGTGGCCAAACAGACCCCCAGGATGGCAAGGATGAACCACGCACATTGAGGCACATTGCAAGTCCGGCAGCAGGGGGAGCTCCTGCAGCAACCGGGCCTCCCTGCGGAGTGCGTCTGTGTACGACGCAACGTTAGCTGGGTGGCCGATGGGCGTGCCCAGGGCGAGAAACCCCCACTTGGTTTCAGGCGCGTTCCCGGTCCAGACCGCTTCGCTGAGTTAGGCAATGCCCGCGGGTGCAGGACCGTCGGCGCTGTTGTAAATAACACGCGTCGTGCGCAAGTTAGCGGCAACGCCTGCCCGGTGTGGATCGTCGTAGTGATGACGCCGAGCGCTTCCCACGCGCGAGCACAGCGTAAACGTCGTCAAGAAAGGCGCGCGGCCAAGCATTCACCCGGTTGCAGACGCTCGTGGGCAGCAATGGGGGCATCGTGCCTTGACGGATGCTTTGCCGGCGCCGGAAGCGTCCCACCAGTAGTATGTGGACTCCTGGCCGTACCACAGGCGGACGAACGGCACCAGGGCCGGGGCGACCTCGCGCAGCTTGCGGAGGAATGCGGCACGAGAGATGCGGCCATGTAATGAGACGATCGTGGCATCGGCATCAAGGTCGATGGCAGCGCGCAGCATGCCAGACAGAGCATCAGTGCCCGCACGAGTCTGAAGGGGGAACTGGTAGGGGCGGGGGCCTCGTCACACGTGTCGGCATATTGGCGTGCCAAGCATCGCGACACGAGCCTGCGGAACGTGTCACCAAGGTAGGGATCCACACAGCTCGGCGAAGCGCTGTGCTGCGACTGGTCTCGCCGCTAGCCCGCGCTGGCCGCCCGCAACCCTCCTCAACCACCCGGGAGGGTGCTGCCCTGGCCATCCCCGAACACCGCAAGCGCTGCCTACCCCGAGCTCCTTCGGCGAAGGCTGTGCGTGTTCGCGTGCGAGACCGGCGGACGTTGGAACGACGAGTCGCTCTCGCGCAGCTCGTCCGTTCGCGTGCCTTGCGAGCCCTGCTCCGCTCCGAAGAGCAGCCACTCAGACCTGGTACAGGCCGTGGTGGGGCCTACTCAGTGTGGCTGTTGACAAATACGCTTGCTGTGCCACTTTGCGCAGGTCGCCGCCCGTCCATGCCTCCATGCCTGGCGCGCACCGCCGCCTGCCGGCTCGAAAAAAAGATTGGAGTTGCAGGCCTTGAGACACCAACGGAACTGCTTTGCGGCTCAAGGACAAGCAGCCTCGTCTGTTCTGTGCGCCAACATTGACACAAGCCAACGAGGGTGGGCACAGACCCCTCCACGCCAAGAGGGGGACCGTAAAGGCTGATTCAGCTGCTCCTTGCTGCTCCTTACTACTGGTGCGCGCCCACTGGCAATGCGGCACTAGCGGCAGCGACTAAGGCGGCGCAGCCGAAATCTCATGGCAAGTCGCCCGCTACGGCACCTCCAGCTTCGAGCGCTCCCACAGCCACGCCACCCCTAGAGGTCGAGGACGGGCCAGCTTTGGGCATGTGGCAGGATTTGTTGCCACTGGCGGTGGGCCACCAAAGCGGAAAGCACGCCCGCAGCATCCAACAAGAGCGGGATATACACCGTTGACTTCGTGCTAGCGGCCAGCGGCCGCAGCGGTGTTTCAGCCCCGGAATACTGGACCATGAGTCTTGTCAATGAGTCTTGATGTGCCGGTCGCACGGCGCATTGAGGTTGAGGTTGAGGTTGTCGCGATTTCATGGTGGCACCGCAGGGTCCAACTCGCGGTGTTGAGCCTGGCCGCGCTGTCACCACCGCGCTTGCCCGCGTCCGATGGTGAGTGTTTGCGAGGCTCGAGGCCGCGGCCGGCCCAGACCCTCCGCGATCACCCGGTGGCCCTCCCATGGCCGCGCCTCCTATCAGGTCCTATCACTTCCCGTGGACACCGGCATGCGTCAGCGGGTGTGTGAAAAAGGGTTTCCTGCGCAGTTCCGCTTGCTGCGCAGGAATCAAGATCTTCGTGAAACGACAGTTGAGGCTTGAAGCGCAGCTTTGCTGCAAGCGAAACGATTTTCACGCGTTACTACGGATTTCTGTTCCAACTCGAAAATGGCCGACATGTGTCGGCCCACAACAGCTCGAATGACCGTGGTAACCAGTTAACCAAGATCTCCGGTTCACTGGAGAGTGCAGCTTGTTTCCGGTGGGGACGAGAGGAAAGTTTATGTGAGCGGCCAATCTCCCATATCTTGAACACCTAACCCCCGCGTGTTGCTTGTGATTGCTCGCTCTATTGCCAGTTGTTTTGGTCGACAAGGCAAGGAGGGACAAACTAGGTAAGGTAAACCAAAAATGGCAAGCTGGAATTGGAGTTGGTCTGAGGTTACAACCGTCATGCCACAGTAACAGCTTCAATCTCAGACCCGCACCTCGAAGCTCCCGAGACTTGCTGCCGAAGCTGCAGTGCAGTTTAGGCTGCTCAAATGACGGATAGGGAGACCGCGTTTGGGTTCCCAAGAGCTTGGAAAAAAAAGTTTGTTGCTGAGTTGGATCTCGTCACGTCCAAACCCAATTCGTATTTCCAGCGCAAAGATGCAAATCGCTCAAACCATTGAGTTCTTGGCTTGTTGACCTCATGTTGAAGGTCGTCGGATTTGAACTGCCGCCCACATATCCTTCAGGCTTTGGGATGTTTCCTGGGCACGTCCTGCTCAGGAAGGAGGGGAGGGATAAGATGTATTTAGCTAGCATTATTGGGTTCATGAATCAATCTTTCGGCGGATTTCTGTTTCCGACGACTTTCAAGCTTTCAGTTTAATGATTCATAAGATTTGCCGTCCTGCATCCTGTTGCTTTGCGTTGCCAATGGACACTGCATGTCCCGCTTCCAAACGATAGGTGCGTTATATGATCCTGGACCATGAAAAGTTTCCTGCGGCCGTCTTCCAGACAAGCCCTTAGGGGTTGTTGCAGTCGTCCCTTCCACGTGCGTCAGCTGCACTCCGCCAGTCCTGGGGCCATGTCCGTCACACCAGCTTCGGACCGGTAAGGGCTTCGGGTTATTCAGGGAAAGCGATGTCAAGTGGGTGTGTACATGCCCCAGGGCATCTTACAGCTGTCAGTTCGAAAAGACGCTGGGATTTGGAAGTTTGTCGAGGCCAGGAAGCCTTCTCCAAAGCCTTCCGAGGACTGCTCCACGCCACCGCCTGTCAGATCCCCCAGCTTGGGTGCAAAGGCCTGTTTCGGTTGGGGCTCAAGGTCTTTGCAGCTCAATCCACGTGATGGTTCCAACATGAAGGATCAATACTTGACCCGACATCCAAGTACTTCGTATTGTGGCTGGGCCCAGTTACAACCCCAGCAGATCCTACCACCCCCATTGCGGTTGTTGTTGCGCCTTGGTCTTATAGTTAGAACAGCACGAGGGGGGGCTGTTTTAACAACTCCCCATTTGTTGTTGTTTTTTTCTCCCTGTGCAGCCACTCCGAACCCCTCCCACCCCGGAGCCTCCGTTGATTGGAAGCCATTTCAGCAGGAGGTTCTGTGCTGGTGGTACGTGTTCCCTTTTCAGCGCCTCCAGTTGCCTGTGCTGACATGGGTTTGGTGAGGCCAACATTCCGGAAGTGGCGACTTTGTTGTCCTTTTTGGAGAAGCTGTGGCTGCACAATTAGTATTAATGGAGTTTCCGCTGATAGATCTGCAGGTGCAAGGCTTTGACTACAGCGCGTGCCCTGGGATGTTACATCCCGACGGTGCCATCGCCCTGCTTTCACCACCTCTTTGTCGCCATTTCTCATGATTAAGACGTTCATGTTTCAGAACCACAGTCTCGTTAAAGAGTCGGGTGCGATGGCACGAGGTGTATGAATCTGAAGTTTGGGGCAGCCCAACGCCCAGGAATCGGCCACTCGACGTCGATCCGTTGACATGGGCCCAGCTTTCTTGCAAGCCTCAACAGGCGTGATGCGGGCCGGGAGTCAGGAGGAAATTTGAACGGTTCAGTAAACCGAGCAGAGTCAAACTCCACAACGCCCGGTAGCCGTCATTTTGCAGGCAAAGGCATACCTGACTTCTCTTGTCCCGCTCAGCCGCGTACGCAGGTCGTGCGGCCACCGCCGGGACTTTGCGAACCATGCTTTTCTGGCACCAAGCCCCGTCAGAATGCGGAGGGCGCTTCCAATGCGTGTCGGGCTTGAGGTCCCGAACATCCCCATCTTACATGAAAGCCATTTTGATACTGTGTGGGGATACTCTGGGGAGGGCCGAGGAGACACGCTGCCGGACCTTCCGCATCTACGGCTTGTGCTCTATCTTTGGCTCGCTGGCCTTTTCTGCAGGTTCTCCAGCCTTCTCTGCATGTCATGTCAGACTGTCATGTCATGCAACATCAACGGAAATCTTATCAGAAAGAGCCGCAAAATCAACCTGACCAATTTCAAGGGCTAGGCTCTGTGTGTGTGTGTGTGTGTGCGTGCGTGGCTAGGTTTCCTGCCGCTGATCTTTGTGAGGACACGGGTATGCTCCTTTAACTGGTCCCGTGCAAAAGCATTCGTGTTGATTGTTCGAGATGTCGAGAGTCTGGATCCCAACCCAGGCAGTCTGTTTGAGGAGAAGCTGCAGCTCCATTTGACAAAGCAGTGCCATCCCTGTGTCTCGGCACTTCCACCTGTCTAAGCATTGGTTGCCTTGTACTTTGGTGATCCATTGAAACCAGTGTCGTGCGGTTCATGCAAGCTTGCCAAGCAAAGTGGCAGGACTTGCAGTGTGAGTCAGCTTGGGTTGGTGCAGTGAATGTTGCAAGGTGGAGAAAAACCGCTTGCCCTCCAAGGCATAGCCTTCGCCTTCAAGAAAGATCGATGCTGCCTGACTATTGTGGCGGCCGAGGGTCGCCATCTTGGAGCTGAGAAAGGTTTTGCCTTGTCAGGTGCTTGTGGGCTGCTAGCAGAAATGCCAGCGGTAGCAGCGGATCGCGAGCAGAAGCAGCCAGTCACGGCAACAGGAGGAATATGCGTAGCATGTAGCAGCAGCCGGATAGGCAGCAGCAGCAGCAGCAGCAGCAGCAGCAGCAGCAGCAGCAGCAGCAGCAGCAGCAGTGATGCAGCAGGAGCTAGTTAGCAGCATCATCAAGACTTTTTGTACCAGCAGCAGCGGGACGAGCAGGAGCAGCAATATTGGTCAATGTTGTGTAGCTGTAGTATCGCCAAAAACACAGTAGCACCAGAAGTAGTAAGTAGCGGTTGCAGCGAAAGTCGTCGTTGTTGTCATCATCGTCGCAGTCGAAGTCGCGGTCGCAGCTGCAGCCGCAGTCGTAGTCGTAGTAGTGCCAGTAATGGTCGTAGTCGTGGTCGTACTGTAGTCGTAGTTCGCAGTAGTCGTGGTAAGTAGTAAGAAGTACTTTACATAGTAAGTAGTAGGTAGTCAGTAGTCAGTAGTAGTTTGTAGTTTGTGATTGTACAATGACATAGGTCGGGGCCATGTGCTGTACTGTGAACACATGTTCATTGCTGTGGCAAGTTTTCGGCCCGAGGCGCATGGAAGTCCGCCCCGTTGCTGCGGAGGTTGCTGGGGGCTCTGCAGCCTCTCTTTGGTCTTTGTTCTTCCGAGTCATTGACCAGGTGCAGCCTGCTGCTGCTGCTTCTGCCCTCCCTTTTGTACAACCCAAGCTGGGACCCATCTTTTATCTATCTGCTCTGCATTCTTTGGCATTCCTGGCGCTCTTGGGTGCGCTCGCGGCTGGGGTTGCATCGACCCCTCTAGCCCCCTGCGTCTGGGACAAGGCTCCAGTGTGTTGGGCCCTGGGCCACTTCCGCCGCGGAGTGGTGCGCCAGGTTAAGGCCTTCCGGCAGCGTTGTCTTCGAGGTGAACCAAGAGGCAGCTCAGGGAGACACCAGGTGGAGCTGGCGAACAAGTATTATATCGTCTGTCGTGGTCACAAGCTGAGATTGTACACCCCGCTTGGTTTCGTCCTTCAGCGAAGTCAAGGCAGCTTGCTTCGCTCAAGGTCTATAGGATCAGCATACGTACACTTGTGTTCCAGCTGACAGCCATTGTGTGTTGCCCCTTTGCACAGATACTTCGTCTACAGTGCGAGAAGTGCCAAGAGTGGACTGAGGGTGCCTGCTCAGGGAACGACGGTCATTATCCAATCGTGGGCGTCGCATCACAACTTCAAGCTCGGTGAGGTGAGCACAGAACATCAAGACCAAACCCTCACGCAGCTTATCAGCCGTAGGCTCTGCCTACACAAGGACTTTGACATCGTGACAACACACCAACAATGACATCTGGATCAAGTGCAGATACGACAATGACCTTTGGTGGTGAAGTGCCAATGCTAGCAGTTGGTGACTCAACTGTTGATGAGGCAACCACACTCTCTGTGGACTCAGCGGCCACGGAGGAAGCAAAGAAGAAGAAACCGTCAGAATCATCGACAAATGCGAACCAGAGATCAAGAGCCAGATCGTTGCCAAGGACCTTATCGCAACAACGATCTACGTCTGCTGGCACAAGAGTCAAGCTAGGCGAGAGACGTCTATCGAAGACGGTGATGCAATGTTTGCAATTGACAACGAAGACAAAGGATCGTGAACCGAAAAGCCCAGAACAATCGAAGTCAAAATCTTCATCCAGAAGTACGTCGCGGAAGAGTGCCAAGACACCACCGGAGCCTTCATTTCACCCCCTTCTGTGAGAAGGCAGACGACTGACCGAAACCCTGTGCCTTCGGCAAGGGACGGCAAGGGATGCTGGTCTACCAGCTACTGGCGACTTGGACAATGCTGACTTAATGCTGGACAGGGCTATCCAAGCTCAACGACAGGATGATGCACGCGGCAGACTTCAAGTGTTGAGCCCTTACAGGTCAAGGTCGCCATACTTCACAAGCAGTCGGTGAACAACGCGTACAAGAGCTACTACGTGTCGAAGAAGAAATGAGAAGAGCACATGAACAAGAAGTACGACAGCACAAGGAAACAGTGGGAGCAATGACGACGCAAGTGAACAACATGGTGCAGTGGATCAGATTCCATGAGCAAGAAGACCAACGGGCAACAACGAGGATTGAAGAGCTTGAACGACAACGTGACCTACTGTCAAGCGCAGTCGGACATGTGAATAAAAGACATCAAGAGACTACCGAGGAGTACGTCCATGTGATGAGAGGAATTGAGGAAGCGAGCTACGCCCGGCATCATCGTGATGAAGAAACTGCCGAGTTGCTACATCAAGAGTTGGGCCAGCTCCGCAGCGAAGCTACACAGAGTCTCACAAATCTGGAACAACAAGCTCAAGGTGATGGACACACCATGGCCAAACAGTACCAGAAACTTGCTGACACTCTCCATGTCAAAGCGAAGCCCTACATTTCAGGATGGAATCTTCAAGCAGAGAGTCCGAACTGGCAGCAACGAGGGAAGCAATCGAGAAGGTCAGAGGAGAAGAACATTTGGCTGAGGAAGAGGCGAACAGCAAGATCCTTGAGGCAGAATCTGGAGTATATTCTTTGCAGAATCGGTTGAACAAGGAAGAGCTCGCCAGGTACGAAGCCAACTTGAAGATGGAACAGGCTGAGTTTCATGCACGACAAGCTCATGAACGTGAACGTTCGCTGACTGCTTTGCACAGTGAGTTGGGTGAACTACGCCTTCGTCTGAAGCAACACGAAGAAATCAAGCACGCAGTCAACAAGCATGGAAACTTGAACTTGAAGCTGAACGCCTGCGAAATCAACAGACTTCTCAACGGTCACCAAATGTGTGGTCATCGAAGACTTCTGGGACGGGATGGGAGTACGTGAGTAGCCAAGTCAGTAGTCAGAAAGGGTTGTCTTTTCCAGTAGGAGCAGATGCGCGATCCCCTGACATCGGTTCTCCGTCGCAACGTAGTCCCATGAACAGAGGTAAAACCATTACTGAGACTTGCTCCGCAATTTCGCCTATCGTGCAAGATGTCAATATGGACCAACCGAGCCCGTTATTGCCATCAAGCACGGTGCCAACGCCAAACACCGCACCTACCGGGGCGGAAATGCGAGACAATCAGCTTCGTGATCTTCTTAAAATGCGAGGCATGTATGGAGGATCATCATCTTCGTCTTCTGCTGCTCCACAGCATGTGAACATGTTTACAGGGCGATCCAACAAGAATATCTTCATGGAAGAAGATGATGACGGCAAGACGCAAAAGTTGATTGCTCAGCTGGTGGAACAGGACGTTAAGACGCTCGATGAAGCCAGACAAGGTGACAAAGCTGTTTTCCGGTCGGTGCCATCGGCTCGACCTGAACAGGTGTTGCCTTCGACTTCGACATGAGCTACGTCAAGCAAAGTTGAACGAAGAACGATTACGAGAAGATCGGAACGTTTGGCGGCAAACAGCAGAGCAATTTCGACAGGAATACGAACAGGACAATGGTGATGGGGAAGAAAAGGAGGATGGAGATGAAGTTTCACCCTCTGAATCTCCGACGAACCTTGGGCCTGGAGCACCTGGTGGTGGTGATGGCAATGATGACATACCAGCTCGAGGACACAAGCGTCGTGGCGGTGATCCAGATCCTACGCCTCCCGACGATCCTGATGAAAATGGTGACCCTGAGGTCGCATCAGTCAAGATATATATTTCGAGAAGGGAAGCCGACAAGGTTGTGGTTCCACCGTTCCCACGAATAACACACCTTGACAGTTGGATGGCTCACTGCAATCGCGAATGTCCTCAGTGCCTGCGCGGACCCGAATCATGAAGAGTGGATAAGTTGGTTAAAGCCAGCATTCCGACCAACTCCTGACATTGATGGATTGAACGATTCAGGGAACATCAAGTTCAAAAGCATTGACATGAAGTTGGGTGTGGCAATGACAGCCATGATCAAGGCAGGTGGTGACAACGCCCAGGATCTTTACTTGAACGTAAACCGAAAGGCAAACAAGCTTGTCCGGGATGCTTCAAAGCTCACCAAAGAAGACAAATCACCGCCATGATGTACGAGACTTCAGAACTCGTGATCGAATGGACA
>CAJNDV010005880.1:24775-67629 GCA_905221635.1 Symbiodinium sp. CCMP2456 | reverse complement strand
AAACCTTGGTACGAAGAAATATACCACAATTCCCATGAGTTAGGGCCCTTAGGGTAATGCAGGCTTTACATCATCAATAGTAGTAGTAGTAGTAGTAGTAGTAGTAGTAGTAGTAGTAGTACTAGTAGTCGTGGTAGTAGTAGTAGTAGTAGTAGTAGTAGTAGTAGTAGTAGTATTATTTATTCAGCAGCGTCGCACGGAATACCTGTGCTTGACGATGGGCTGGACGGATCATTGATCCGGCTGCTCTGTGGCAGCACCGCGCATGGTGCACGGCTCCTTCACAAAACACTAACTAATCCAGCGCTTCCAGATCAATCGTTTCGGCAACATCATCCGATGACTGGCCTTTCGAGTCAATCCTGAGCGACCGAGCCTCCTCCGGGAATACAACATCATTTCCAGCAGTCGATGGGGAGCCACTCTGTGTTCACTTTACTCAGGAGACTGACTGACATGTTGACCAAAGCTTACGATGCGTCGCCACCGATGGTGGCTCAAGCCCGACAAAGCATAGCTGGGGCCAGTGCAAAAGGATGTGCACGGTGCGTCGCTTGCCGCTAGCTGCACAGTTGGTAGCGTGAGCCTAATTCCGAGCCATGGCCGAGCGGGATGCCTCCTCTAAGGCACCCGTTGGCGATGAGCAGGACAGCTCAGGTCCAGCAGTGGCAGAGGCGAGCGCCGGCCAATCTTCGAAGGAAGCGCAGGCCGTGGCGAATGCTTCTCAGGGTGACGCAAGCCGGAGCGACGACGCAACATGGCGGCGGGGAGGATGGCAGGACTCTCACTGGTCCTACTACCGCTGGTGGGGTTCAGATTGGGGCAACCCAGTCTGGGGGAACCAGTGGTGGTCTTCATCCGAGGCCGGCAATGGTGCAGCGAGCTCTTCGGCTTCAGGACAGGGCGATGCGGCATTCGACCCGTGGGCAGCAGCAGCACAAGTGCTTGGGAATGCTCAGGGAACTCCTCCGGCTCCTCCGGCGCCTGAGGCCAGTACGACTACGACGACCAGTTCTGGAGCTGTTCAGGCTCCGTCCATGGCGCCAGGCTCCGGAGCGAACCAGGCTTCGTCTTCGGCGCCGAACCCGTGGCCTCAGACTGGGTGGAACTCGAACGGATGGGGCTCTTCCTGGTCATGGCAGCAGGCTCCGAAGCCGGACTACTCGGACCCGCCTTCGTGGCCCGGATGGGCCCACCGACGTTACTGGGTGCAGGCCATCCGCCGATGGGACAAGGTGACGGACCTACCCAGGAGATCTGAGAAAGTGCTTCGGTGTTTGGGCTGGGAACTGCAACCGGACATGGAGCACATCCCGGAGCACGTCTTGGCTTCTGCTGCTTACCTGGATGCGATTTTGGGAGTCCTGGACATGAAGTCGGGTGTCCGGGAGGATGATGAGAAGAGGGAAGCCTTCAGAAGTCTGTTCTACCAGTCTCAACGACGACGTGAGGAGACATTAGCCCAATAAGCAATGCGCAAACAACAAGACTTCATCAAGGCCTCCACCTTCGGCATCTCCGTTCCCGCGAGCCTACAGGCGATGCTTATGAGAGAAGGGGCCTCGTTGTCTGACCAGAATCAACAGAACCTGACGGCTCTACTTCAGGGCAAAGACGAGGACCCGTATGCCATGGCCAAGTGTCTTGGTCAAATGGACGTGAGGGCTGATCGCCTTCACGCGTTCGCGCACGGCGAGGTCTCCGAGGAGAACGGGGACTTCAACGCCTACGGCGAGGACGACGCGGACGAGAACGAGGAGGACGACCTTGAAGATGCGGCGGTGCTGGCCGAGTTGGACAACCTGGACCTGAACGAGGACCAGGTTAACGAGGTCTTTGCGGTGATCGCCCAGCAGTGGAAGAGGAGAACATGGAAGGAGAACAAGCTCTACAAGGCGGAGCTGCGCAAGGACAGAGGCACGTTCTCAAAGGGAGTGAGCCGGGAGGATCTGAAGAAGATCAGCAAGTGCCGGCTGTGCCACAAGAAGGGTCATTGGGCAGAAGATTGCCATCTCAACAAGGAGAAGGGAGCCCCGTCGGGTTTCAGCTATGTGCCTGGGCCAGGGTGCGGCTCATCGTCGGGCTCTGGCTTCAGCTTCATCTCCCTGGACGACATCTACCAAGCGGCAGCGGTGGCAAAGGAGAGGCTCTCTCAGGCCTCCGGGTGTTGGAGCTTCTTGTCGCTCAAGGCGGGCGAGGCCATCCTTGATATAGGAGCAACCCAAGATCTGATAGGGAGTGGAGCTATGCATCAGCTGACTCAAGAGCTCAAGGCAAACGGGCTCCGACCGGTACCAATTGACGTTCCTCTTTCTTCGCCGTCAGGCGTAGGAGGATCTGCCAAGGCCGTCAAGGTCATGATCGTTCCGATCGCCCCGGCCGGGGTTCCCGGGGTCCTACAGATGACTGTGCTGGAAGAAAGCATTCCTCCACTGTTGAGCGTGGGATTTTTAGAGTTCCTGAAGACCTCGAAGAGGACTCAGTGGCGTTTCGCCGGCTCGGGGTAACTATGCCTCTCACCAAGCAGCAGATCAAAGCTGAAGACTTTCAGTGCCCCTCGACCGCGTACATAACAGAGAGTGCTGGTTCTGAAGGTTTTGGAGTTCGGGTTTTCGAGCATGAGTTGCATCGAGAGAGTCACGATGAGCATGCTGACAGTCCTCTTGCAGATCATTCTGTGTCAAGCGTTGTGTCGAGACCTGAATTACCTCCTCCCGGCGACGCTGTGGGCTCAGAGTTAGCATCGAGCGACTCTTTTCTCAATTCGATATCCTCTCCCGAGCAGCAGAGCTTCGCTCTTCATGCTCGGAGAGGAGCCTACGACTATGGAGGGGAATGATCCAACGGATTCTCTTCTATGGGCAGCCGCCTGCGCAGAGGAAATCAGTACGCTTCCTGGAAGGTAAGAGCCGGGCCACCTCCAGCAGCTCTCCTCCGTGCGCGCTACCCGAGCCGAAGGCGCCTTCTCTGAGTCAGGCGATGGGGAGCGATGGATACCGTCCTACTCGCCCGGCTCGCCCCATGACACAGGGTCCCATGGAGAACGAAACCATGACGGTGCTGCAGGCCATGCTGCAGAGCTTCCAAGACCAGAGCCGCGTGGTTTCTCAGGCGATGGGATCGATCAGCCGCTCCCTGGAGGACTTGTCCAAGGGCCAGGGCCAGCTCCTTCTGATGGCGCAGGACAACCTGGAGAAGCCCATGTCGGTGGACCAGATCAGCGTGATGGCGAACCAGGCGGCGGTTACGACTATGGATGAGGACAACGACTCGGAACTCGACGAGCCCAAGTGGCAACGAGTGGAAAATCCCAACGTCCAGTCTCCCGTGCTGGACTGAACTGGCCGTCTTGGATGACCGCCACCATCATGACAGCGACCTCGGTCCTATGCTGGAACCAATGCTCAGCCGAGTTTCAGCAATCGCTGGATACCTTCGGCTATGGGAAAGAGTCTTGGGTGGTCTTCCATCCTCAGGGCGGGGATTACGGAGCTCGTCCACTACGCGATCATCAAGCAGATGGCCCCGATCCCAAGGCAGATGGTGGAGACTGCAGGCGTAGAGTGAGCGATCGTCCAGCAGATGACCCTGATCCCGAGGCAGATGGTGGAGATAGCAGGCGTAGAGTAAGCGATCGTCTAGTAGATGGCCCTGATCCCGAGGCAGATGGTGGAGACTGCAGGACCAAACCAGACGATGGTCGTAAAGCGCTACAGGGGTCTGGTGGGTACCTGTCGACGGTGTGGCAAGATCTACTACATGAGGTGACTGGTCCCGCCAAAGATATCACAAGCTCACAGTGTGGACTACGGCATCCGACTCCAGTGGAAGCGTGGTGTACTCTGGTCCCGGAGAGCCTCAAACCGTGGCGTCGACTTTGTCATCAAGCCCGGCCCAACAAAGGAAGATGGAGCGGGGTGCCTAGCCGCGAGCCGTCTTCGAGCTATGGCCCGGGAGCAGGAGTGGGAGAAGCATGGACATTCGGCCAGCTTGGCGGTTCTAGGACTATGCCCCGACCTGCTTAATAAACTACGAGCTCAAGGACTGTCAAAGTGACTTCGAGTACCTCCTACAGGAGAGCGCTGGCTGGGACGTTCGCAAGAAGGAGCACCGCGGCAGGTTCCGGAGCCACCTAGCTAAGCAGCAGCCCCGACTCCTGATGATGCAACCTCAAGACGGTGACGAAAATCCTCTTCGCAGTGAACTGTCGTGGAACTTCTGTCTACAGGCGGCTGAGCAACAGGAAGCTCGAGGTGACATCTACGTCATTGCCGCTCCGAGCCGCTGCAAAATGTGGGCGTCTTCGGGGATCCAGTCCAGGCTGAGGGCCAACTACTCCTGCCTGGTCTCCTTCGGGGCGAAGGCGGGGACTGGTGAAGGCTGGAAGCTCATGTCCAACCACCTCAACTTCGCCAATGTGTCAGACGAGTTCTACCACCTCCCGAGGCAGGAGAACGAGGGCAACTTCCTGTCTGCGTCGCCGTCTCGGCTGGAGAGCGAGCTGTGCGCCCAAGGCCTACTCCTAAGGAAGGACTTTGGGGACCGGGCATGTCAAGGGCTCTTGCGACTGGCGCTCGAGAAGGAGGACGCTTCCAAGAGGGCAGCGGCCAGCGCAGGCGGTCGTGGACGCAACTTGGTCCTCGGCGGCTTTGTTCATGGAGGAGTCTTGGGCATCACCCGGGAAGGTCGCGAGAGGCCATGGCTCACCAAGTACTTGTGCGAGTTCCTCAGAAGTAAGGGAGATCATGAGCCTCACACTACGTTGTCGGTGAGTCTCAACACGAAGTTCGAGATGCATACTGATCGCCACAATCGGCCCGAATCGGTCAACGTAGATGGTCGTCGACTACGAGGACGCGTTCTTCCGACGCGAGGGAAGCTGGTTCAGTTTTCCCCGAAGGACTTTCACAAAACGGAGTCATGGACCGGCCAGAGATGGACTATCACGGGCTACTCCATCCGAGGGGAGGAGAAGATCAATTTGCAGCAGCGCCGAGCACTACGAGGACTGGGTTTTCGACCCAGCGGGCGGCGACTACCTGGCGAGCTGTCAAAGCAGATGAGCTGGGCGGCTGGATGCTTGTTGTCCGGCGTGAACTACGAGGTTCGGAGCTCAGCAGCATGTTTGTTAGGCGAGAACGAGCACGAAGAGGAGGATGATGAGGACCTGCCCATTAACGGTCCTCCGAACGAGGCGGAGTCCGAGCCTAAGAGAGTTACCGAGTCCCAAAGACGTCTTGTACGAAAGCTCCACGTGAATCTGGGGCACCCGCCTCGTGAGAGGTTCCTCCACATGCTTCGAGCAGCAGGGGCCCATGAGCACATTATCTCTCATGTCAAGAACGATCTGGAGCGCGAGGTGTGTGACGTTAAGCGCCGTCAGGACAACCGTCGACGAGCCCAGTACCCCAAGACCTTCTCTTTCAACCGGGTTCTGTGTGTGGATGTCCTGTACCTGAAGTTCCGTGAACTCAACGTCCCGATCCTCAACATGACCTGTGCAGGGACCCATTATCAAGTTGTACAGCGACTTCCGATACCCTCCGGCTCGTCAGGAGGAACTCCCGCGGCAGAGACAGCTTGGCGGGGATTTGCCACCTCGTGGCTCAGATTCCTAGGCGCTCCGAGCCTCATGATCACCGACTCTGGAAATTAATGAGTTCAAGGGCATCTTCGAGAGACAGTGCGAATCCATGCCATCCTCCAACATGTTACTATCCCGGAACAGCCGTGGAAGAACGCTTTTGCAGAGCGCCGCGGCGGCTGGGTGAAGGAGAAGTTGGAGAAGGAGATCGCCAGCGGCCAATGTTCCTTTCAGACTCTGGAAGAGCTCGACGAGTTCCTTAGTGCCCTTACCTCAACCAAGAACCGATGGCTCCAGAGATCCGGCTGCACCCCAACGGCACTGGTCTTTGGAGAGCTTCCTCGAGTGCCTGGAGAACTGTTGGCCGACGACGAGATCAGCGAGCAGGCAGTGGCGGACGCATACTCGGGCCCCACCGGTCTGGATCAAGCCGCTACTGAGTTCAGGCGGAAGCTCGAGATACGAGAGAGGGCCCGATAAGCGGCGATGGCACAGACTAGTCGGGAAGCCTTCCAGAAGGCCGCCAAGGCAAGCACACATCAAGCCCGCCGATGGACCGCCGGGCAATGGGTGTACGTGTATCGTCGAGGGCGTCCCAACAGCGTTCTTCATCCTCGCGATCGTTGGTGCGGCCCAGGGATTATCGTCCTTGTGAGTCAGAAGGGCATCTACGTGGCAATGAGGTCGAGGCTGTGGAGATGTGGGTCAGAGCAGCTCCGTCCCGCTCATCCGAACGAGATGCTCGGGGCGCAGATGGCGGAGGATCCTGGCTTGGCCGAGATCCTTCGAAAGATCAATTCCGAAGCCCCGCGCTCTGTTGAAAGGGTTCCAGAGAGAATGCTAGAGAGAACCCGCCAGGCCTCCTCCCAGAGAGCGAAGGAATAGGGCCACCGCCTGGACTTCACCCAACGCTTCCTGGAGCTCCTGATCAAGCTCAAGGACATCCAGGCAGCGCCGCAGGCTCGCGTCGATCTTGAGTTGAAGAACCGGCAGCTGAGATGGAGCCGCCAGCCGAGGCCTCTGGTAGATCACTGGAGAGGATCCTCGAGGACTCATCTGAGGAGGAGTCCCCAGAGCCAGCTCACAAGGTGGCGCGCTTGACTCCTGAAGACGAAACACTAGGAACCAGGGCTCCAGGGACTCCTGTGGGAAGGTTGCTTCAAGCCATTCCTCGGCTCCCACCCAGTGGCAGCTCTTCTGTCGCGGGGCAAGCTTCCACCTCCTCGACTGCGTCGCCTCTGACTCCAGACGAGCAAGTGACGGGCTCTGGGAGAGTGGGCCAGCAGATTGCCGAGTTCGAAAGCCTCCGACCTCATCGTGAGCAATCACCTCGGCGAGGCAATGAGGCCCAGGACGGGGGACGCGAGAGATCGGAGTCCTTCTTCGGCTACCTCTCTGAGTCCAAGAGCTGGGGAAGGCTCTCGCCGAGGAGGAGCGTAAGCTCTTCGAACAGTCGGACAAGGTCGAGTGGGAGGCCATGCTGGCTACTGGAGCGGTGCGAGTACTGACGGGCAAGGAAGCCAGGGAGGCCCGGAGGAAGTTCCCCGACCGGATCCTCAGCTCGAGAATGGTCCTTCCAGACAAGCTCAACGCCTGGAAAGCCAAGTCCAGGTGGTGCATCCAGGGCCACTCGGATCCCGACACCTCCGAGCTTCAGACTTATGCCCCGACGCCATCGACCGAGGGCCTCATGATGTTCCTTCAAACGGCTACCAATCTCCGCCAAGAGTGTGCCTTTGCAGATGTCCGCAACGCCTTCTGCCAGTCCCTGCCTTTGTCTCGAAGCAAGGGACCGTTGTTTGCGGAAGGATGCGAGGGGCTGAATCTTCCACCCGAAGCTCTCATCGCCCTGGATGTGCCAGTCTATGGGTTGGATGACGCTCCAGCGGCTTGGCGTAAGACGGTCGTCGACTTTCTCCTGAGCATCGGCTTCATCCGGCACATCACTGAGCCCTGCTGGTATTTGCGCTTCAACTCCGACAAGCAAAACGAGGCTCAGGTGCTGGTGGAAGTCGATGACCTGATTGTGGCCACCAACCCGGAGGTCACTGAGTCTATCAAGAAGACTTTCCAGGAGCGTTTTCACTTCGGGAAGTGGGAGTACGGGGAGGCCGAGTACGCAGGCAGGAAGGTCGTGATGGGCGACGAGTTCACCACCGTCTCCCAAGAGAGTACATCCTGAGCAGGTGTTCCCGATCCAGGTGGCTAAAGGGAGGCGTCAGCTCAAGGACGACAAGCTCAACGAGGAGGAGTTTGGACTTTTCCGCTCCCTGATCTATAAGGTCAACTGGCTGGCGCGAGAGAGCCGTCCAGAGGCAGCTGGACTGGCCTCCATCATGGCGTGCAGATTACCGCATGCCCAGCTGAAGGATATCTTCACGATCAACAAGTACGTGAACCACCTGAGAAGCACCGCGGCGCGTGCCATCAAGATCTGGAGGTTCGAGCCAGAGGAGATGGTCTTCATCTCAGTCTCGGATGCCGGAGGAGTCACTGTGAGGGAAGGGGAGACGGACGAGGAAGGGCTCCCTACGGACGCCGCTCAGGGCGCATGGGCGGTCTTCACTGCGGAGGGGCATCCTGTCGGAGCCCAGCAGGTGAAGGCTACGCCAGTAGCCTGGCGCAGCAGTAGTAAGCTGAAGAGGAAGGTCTTCAGCACCTTCGGTGGAGAGACGCAGGCCATGCTCCAAGGAGTGAACGAGGTCGAATGGCTACAGATCATGTACCGCGATGCGATCTTCAATGACATCCAGCTGGACCAATGGAGAAACAGCCTTTCTCCGCACCTGGTGATCATGAAGAGTGCCGCTCACCTACCGGCTCGCCAGCCACAGATTTCCGTGACTGACGCAAAATCACTCTTCGACTGCCTACTACGAGAACATCCTCAAGGCCGTCAGGACCGCAAGTCCGCTCTCGAGCTGGCAATCATCCTGCGAGATCTTCAGTCCACTCGAAGCTCAGTTCGATGGACCCCTCACCAGAAGATGGTGGTTGACTGCCTCACCAAGGACGAGAGGAGCAACGGAGCCATGGAGATGTTTCTTAGGACAGGGCGTCTAGGCTTTGTAGATGTCCAGGAAGAGTTAAAATGCCGCAAGGAAGATGTAAGTTTTCGAAGGCGCAGCCATAAGGCATCGTTGGAACGACTGAGTCGTGAGTACCAGAACAACCTGGTGCTTCTTGTACAGGCGCTTTGGTCAACCCTAAGTAGGGGGAGCTGTGTTCACTTTACTCAGGAGACTGACTGACATGTTGACCAAAGCTTACGATGCGTCGCCACCGATGGTGGCTCAAGCCCGACAAAGCATAGCTGCGGCCAGTGCAAAAGGATGTGCACGGTGCGTCGCTTGCCGCTAGCTGCACACACTCCTTAAGATTGTTCTTCTTATTGGACTTTTGGATACTTGATTGGGCCTCACTTTACGTAACTTGATCATGTGGGCTCCCTATACAAGGGGCTTTCCAGGGTTTAAAGATACTTGACGGGCCTGACTTTAAGTGAATTGATCATGTAGACTCCCTGTGCACGGGGCCTTCTAGGGTCGGAAGGGATATCCATGAAAAACCCGGAAGACCTAGGAAACCCAGAAGAAACCCCGAAGAAACCCATGGACTCAAGTGTTTAATCAAAAAAGAGTTCTTGCATAATTAGGGGGTCCAAATGATCTATTTACTTAAACTGGGGCCCGTCCTATGTTCAGGAAAAAAAGAATGCTGTTGATCCGTCGGGTCAAATTTACTGGCAGGCCTCGGCACATGCATGGCATGCACACAAAGCAAGACAACGTGCCCATGTAGGTATATGGTGGTGGACTAGGTATGTAGTATACTATACTATAATTCTAACAAAGCATACTACTGTGCATCATGAGCAGCAGAAGGACAGCCGGGGGGAACAAGGGGAGCAGCTGATGTGCATGATGCTGGTGCGGGGGCCAGCATCATGAGCATCAGGTGGTTCGGCCGGGCGTGGCCGAAAAGTTGTGCGAAACGACAGTGACAAGACGTGTGTACGCACCCGTCAGCCGACCAAGGGATGCAGCTGCTGTTAACAGCGCTGGAAACGCATGCAGCCGAAGCCGTCCCAACAACACGGGCATTCGCGATGATGTTGAAACCGTGCACCAATTTTCTCACCCCCCCCTCCCTCACCCTCCCCCGACCCCCCTACACCTGTATGTACTATTCTTCGAACGGCAAATCCAAGACACTGCAAGGCGCTTTCGGTCATCGGAGTTCCCGCAAAACAAAGCCTCAGGACCGAAAGCAAAAAGCAACACACACCCAGACACACACACACACAATATGTGACAGTTGTTGTTGGGTTAACTTTTGTCGAAGCCAAACCCGAACCTCAACTTGCCATTGGCAATGACACCTATCCTTCGACACCTAGCCTTCGACACGTAGCCTTCGCTTCCAGCAAAGATCAGCCAACAATGCAATACCGAGACTAAAATGCCCGTGTATGTTTCCAATTGCAAGGGACCACAAACTGAAGGTATGCATGCAGCTGGGCCGAATTGCGAACAAAAGCAGAATGTAATATTCGGGACAGCAGCAACGTGGAATATTGCCATGTGGCAAAATGTGCGTGGGCACAAACTGTGCCCACGCTATGCCTACGAAGCGCATTTTGGGAAATGTGGATGCGTAGACATGACCCGTGCTGGATTCCTGTTCCCAGCTGCAGCCTCCCCGCCTGGTTTTCGAGTCACAATACATTGGCAGGCTACAGCCTCTTCTGAGGGCTTCACCCCGAAGTGTCCTGAGGCTTCAGAGCGATGTCGAGAATGTGCACTTCTTCATGTCGATGGGCCTGGGATACTTGATCTCCAGCGTGGGTACCTTGACGGTCATTAAAAGGATTCTGTTGGCGCCTTCTCGCTCGGGCACCCACGGGCACCCAGGCCAGTTTGTGGCCGGAATCACCGTGGCCATGATGCATGGACCCAGGCTGACGCTGTCTGTCTGTGCCTTTCTGCCCCTCCTATTTTGTGCGGGCCGGAGCATGGGCCAGCAGCTGGAACAACAAATGGGCAGACAGCAGCAGGACGCACAGCAGCTTTTGGACAGCAGCTGTGTTTGAGTTGAAGCTTTCTGCAAATGCGAGACGAGTGCTCGGCAGGATTTTGCCAAGGCAGCCGCTGTGGCGAAGGACTTCGGAACAGCTGGATTAAGTACTGCAGGCTGTCAGCTGCAACCGATACCTTGAAGGAAAGCATCCTGAAATGGTCGTGTGTTCGACTACACATGAACCGGTGAACCCTCGTAGCAGGAGAGCCTGATGGGCATTCGTACTGTGGCGGCCTTCGGGGGCGAGCTGCGACAACAGGAGCCAACTGAAAAGCTGAGCACAACACATGTTCGGGATTCCGGGGTTTGCTGTTTTGCCCACGCCAGAGACAGCCTTGGGCACCTAAGGAGCTTTTCGCGAGCCAGCTGATGCAAGCCCGGGACGGGGGAATTCGCGCTGGCGTGAAGATCGGCATGTCCTGGGGAGTTCTTAACTTCATCTTTGCTTCACTCTATGCAGTCACGCTCTATGTCGGGGGCCACGGCCTTCTGACCGGTGCCACCAGCAAGCAGGGTGGAGATGTGGTTACCGTGCTCATTTCGCTGATCACGGGCATGGGCGGTGTGAACTCCTTCAGCGGCTATCTCCCCACGATGACCAAGGCCTTGGCCTCCGCGGCTGCACTGAAACTAGGCCGAGGATAGCTGCCGAAGACTGAAGCCCTTCAAACCCCTGCAATCCCTACCCTATATAAATACTAAAGCAGTGACCATGCCAGCGTAGACCGCCGAGAGCAACCTAATTACTAGTAGTTCCAGCTTGAGCTTCCGAGTAGGCTTGCACTGCCGAAGCATGGTGCAGGGTTGCGGGCTCGGGCTCCAGGGTTACTACATGTTTCCGAAGCGCACCGCCACAAAGGCATCTCTGTGCGGGTTTAGGGGTTTGGTGGTGCTGGAGGTTGATTCCATATCTGAAACCCGATAGGATGGCGATTGATTTCATATTTTACTTGAAGCCGATCCTTCATAATTCAATAGCGAGTGGTCGAATATCTTACACCCGACCCCTCACGAGTTGATGGTGCACTCCCTCAATAGGCAATGGTGGCCTATCCCATATCTTAAGCTCTTATAGTCTTACGCAATGGCGGTTGATGCCATATCTTAAACCAGGTCATGGCACATAAGCCCCACCTGTCATGTGGCCCTCAATGCCGGTTGACTCCACATCTTCAACCACGTTAGGCGATGGCGGTCGATTTCGTGTTGTGAACGCCCCTTGTTAGGCGAAGGCGGTTGATCCCATGTCATTAGGTGATGGCGGTTAACCCGGCCCCTCTTTAGACGATGGAGGTGGGTCACATTTCTTTCACTCGACTCCTCATTAGGCGATGGTGCTTGATTTCATATCTTACGGTCGACCACTCATTAGGCGATGGCGATGGCGGTTGATCTCATAAGTTAATCCCGACCCTTCAGTAAGCGATGGCGGTGGATCCCACATCTCAAACCCGAAACCGCTGTAAATACTCTAAGCACGAGAAATCCATCGCGGTGTTGCCACAGCGCTTGGGCAATGATAACGATAGCTAAGGAAGCAGGTGATGGTGGCCGAGGCTCATGACATCGAGCCGGAAGGCTGCTGTGACCACGTTTAGGTTTCAACTTGAAGCTTCGCAGGCTGGTGGCATGGCGTGTTGAGGCTTTAACAGGTTTGGCACCGTGGAGATGATGTGTGTGTTCAGACCCTCTGCCGACATTGCTGTCGAGAGCCAAGTGCGAGTTGCAAACGAGGGCGGCATTGGCTTGACCACGAACGGGGCTTGAACTCTTAGCACTGCCCTTCAACACCAAAGCCAGCATCCCAGCCCAATGCCATGCCATGCCGTGCCTTTCAGGCTTCAAAGCTGGAGAGCTGCCGCAACACCTCCAGACAGTGCAGAGCCTGGAGTTCCGATCTGTCAGCTTCAGCTATCCCACGAACCCGGAGAAACGTATCCTGGACCAACTCTCCTTCCAGGTGCGGAAAGCGTTCCGCTGAGCGTCCGATGTTTGGCGGCTAGGGGGCTTTAAGCTCTTTAGGTTTGCTTTTGCAGGCTGTTCAATGGAGGTGTGAACCCTCTTAAGTTGACTCTTAAGTGACCTTGGTAATGAAGGCTTTGTGGTCGCAAGCTTGCTGTGCAGGTGGTGAAGGGGCAAAAGGTTGCCTTCGTGGGGGAGAGTGGCTGTGGGAGACGGAGCTGCAAGTGATTCGTAGGCTTCCTTGCAAAGGAGTCCTTAGTTCGACGAGGCAGCCCTTAAGTGTCAGTGCACAGGCAACCCAAACTGTCGCTTCGCCCAGCGATGGGCACAAGGCAGCCAAAAGGGCAGCAGCAGAAGAACTGCAGAAAGAGCGATCAACAAGGATCAGTGTCACTAGCACGATTCGCCCCGACATGACTCAATGCACGAGTAAACGGCAGAATCTTCAAACCTGGGTTTCAGCCAAGCGATCAAAGACAACCTGATCACCCCATCCAAGCCTAGCCTGCGGGCTGCATTGAGGCTTACGGCATGGTGGTACGTTCTGAGGACAAGCCCAAGCAATGTGACCCAACTACCCGATGCCGTATGACAAAGGGGGGGAAAGTTCTGTCTTCATTAGCGCACAGGAGTAAGCGACCCCACTGAGGACCGTAAAGGTGTTTGGCAACAGCCGTACCCCGGGCATGAGCGCACTGTTGCTTGTTGTACACCGAACCACGACACACGCGACTGTCAGAGCCAGCACGACCACGCAATGTTCCGGTCTCCGCTGTCGAAAAGAGCGGAAAGCAGAAGTGAAGGGAGGACACGAAGCCGACAACCAACAGTGTTGCAAGTTCTCTGTCTCTGTTTCCCGAAGGAAGAGCACCACAATCCAGCTTCTGGAGCGGTTCTACGATCCAGATAAGGGGGAAATCCTGGTCAATGGCATCTCGCAGCTGGCCTTCCAAGTAAATGCTGGTATAACTGCTGCGATGCTACAACCAGTGATTGCTACTACGATTGCCGCTGCTAGGTTGCTGCTAATTCTGTGATACCTGACAGGTCCAGGGTCGGGATCATTACTGCTGGCCCATCAGAGGGCATAGCCGAAAAGGGTCCTGAATCGGGATTGCCCAGCCTGCGACATGCGTGGACTTTGCCTTATGCACATAAAGCCCCGTGTTGCATCTGAGCAGCATGGCGACGAGACTCATTTTCGCGGCCACAAAATTCTGATTGGCTGCACTAGTTCCTTTCATGTTCATGCCTTTCGACCCGAGCCCAGGCTGCGTAGTCTGCCAGTGCGTGCTTGGCGGAGGTTGATCGGCTACGTTGGTCAGGCGGGTGCGGGTGGCGGCAGATTTGCCAGAGGGGGGCGAGCAGAAGTTCGAAATTTACAGCACACAAACGAATCTAGGCTTTCTGCCCAAGTCTTCGAACTACCCAGACCGAGATACCAGAGAGTCCTGAACACCCGCTTCTTGGGTTGAGTAGGGGTATGGGGCGAGCCCCGTGATATCCCGTGATTCATGATCTGTGGAATGCTGAATGTTTCGGAAGAAGGCAGTGGGTGGTAGGCTCGATGCACGTGCGTTTTGCACAATCGACGTGTCAGCTTGGTTCGGATCAGAGGTGCCTGGGAAGGGAAGGGAGTTACCTGGTTACCTTGCACTATGTCCTCCTTTGCACTTTGGTCGAAACTGGCTGCGTAGGAGCCGGTCCTATTCGCTGCCTCTGCCATGAAGAACTTGAAGGCTGGCTGCAGGGAGAGCCCGATTAGCTCTCGTCCTGGAAGCCCCGTTCCGATGAAGCATGATGAAGCCAGGCAGGAGACGGTTCGATCACTGACGAGGAGGGGCTGTGAGGGCTTGGGTGCATCGAAGTCGTACTTTGCCTGTTGGCCGGCCTCGATGTCGGTTGGATGTGTCGGGGGTCTTCGGTTTCTAGTTTCCTGCGAATGTTTAGCCTCGAGACAACGATGTTCACGCCGGCTGCGCAGCAGAGCTCCAATCACTCCGGTCCCCGCTCGCAGGAGGCCATCGAGGCGGCACGCAGCGCGCATTTTGGTTGCCTCAAAGAAGTCTTGGTTTCAAGATGTTACACGTCAACGTGGGACGCCTTCACGTCGGTTGTTGTTCAGAGTGTCGATTGCTTCACCTCGCAGCACACAGCCTGCAGCAATCGAAGTGTACCGAGAAGCAGCACAGACTGCCGTGGCTCAGGCAGATCCTAGACAGGCTGACCCGACTGCCCAAGGGACTGGACACTCTAGTGACAGGAGGTGGGCCTTGGCTGGTTCGTCCTGGGAGTGTTGGAGATTCAGCGTTTGCCCCTGCAACCTCGCGCAGGAAATTTTTCCGGCGGCGAAAAGCAACGCGTGGCTATTGCTCGAGCATTGGCACGAAGGTGCGCGGTGGTGGTGCTGCGGTTACTTGCGGGAGCCATGCGCACCAACCCCTTCCAGAGCAGGAAAGCCAAAATCAGGTTTGGGAGGTTTCCAGTTCATTTCCGGGCCGGGGGTGTTCGAGCCTTGCATGTATTTGCCGGATTCGGCGCCCACTGGAAGAGCCAAGGGTTTGCGGAAGCACGTTGAACGAATCTCAATTCTCGTTGATGCCCTTTTCTGTGCAGAAGCATTGGAAGTTCAACTTGCCGAAACATGCCAAGCCCCGCTGCAGACAACATTCACGGTCTCGCCGCGCCAGGATACCGCAATCCAATATTTGGGAAGTTTCAAGAGGCTCCAAATGATTCCAACTGCTACGGCTGTTACGGCTGGTTTCGATTTTGCAGTGGTGCCTGCAAAATGCTCGCAGCGTGTAAAGCTTGAGCAGGGCCACGCAATTTGGCTTCTGGGGCTTTCGATATCCGTCTTTTTTTTTATCTTGGATTTTTGGAAATTTGGGATGTTGCTGGAGTTGGGTGGCACTGGTGTGGTCTCCGGTGGTCTTTACTGTAGTCTTCCGATTCCATTGCTTGGGGTTTAGCCTCATGTAAAATCATACCGTTTCAAGGGGTACACCCAAGAAGAACGTCTAGTGAAGCCAGTTGCTGGGACGGCATAACGCGTGCGCATCAGGAAAGGCAGGCACAAGACAGAAGCGATGCCCTTGAATACCTTGCATCATGGAAAGCTGCGACACGGACAATACTGTCAGGTGCCGAGAAGATATTTTTTTTAGCATTTTTGCATGTGGATCCGTGCAAGGTTTGCAAGTCTTGTTGCGAAAGTGGTAGAAATCAATCGGCATCACCCTCGACTGCAGGCCGCAGATATTGCTGCTGGACGAGGCTCTGGGTCGGGTTTCGGATCTTGTAGCTTCGCTTGCGTTGGGTGTGCAGGCAGTGTGGATGCTGCAGAGCTTGCCAGGCCACCTCCGCTTTGGACAACGAGTCCGAGCGCATGGTGCAGGCAACCCGGGACAGGTTCGAGGTTCATGGCGCCTCCAGGCAGTTCGGAACAACGGAAATGTACATTGATATGGAGGTGAATGGAGCTAGAAGGATCGGCAAGATAAGCTAAGGTTCGCCATTCACGACAAGCTGGAATAGTCGCACTCGGTTTAGTAGTAATTATCAGTCGCAGATGTGGTATTGGTATTGATCTTGGTTTCCTCATGAGTTTCAGCATGAGCATTAGCATTGATCGTCGGCGCCACTCGTCGTCACTCGTCGTCACTCGTCGTCTTCGTTGTCGTCGTCATGGTCTTTGACTTTCAGGTCGGCCCGTTTCTCGATTGAGAAGGGTGGCTAGGACCGGCCCGAAATGCAGATTCCGAGCTTGGGGCCGCACTGCGGGAGAGCAGCGCAAGGCCAAAGAGCCAAAGAGCCACAGCTTAGTCAGCTTAGTGTCTTAGTACTTTAGGCAAGCTGTTTAGAGCTCTCAACCCTGAGCATTCTTCTTGGCCAGGCCACGCTTGACTCCCTGGACGTCACATACGGCCAAACAATCACAACCATCTCCATTGCCCACCGGCTGACATCCATTGTCTCCTCCGACGCCATCTATGTACTACAGGACGGGCAGATGGGAAAGTGCAAAAGCCAACGCAGCCCTGCTAAACCCCAACTCAAGACATGAGGTGTCGGGTGGGTGGCAGACCAAGACGACGTGGGGGCGGGGGGGCGCTTGGTTTGCCGAGCTGGTTGTTCGCATGCTGGTGTCAGCAATTTCTGTAATTTCGTGTGTGAGAAATGTGAGAACCACAGACAGGGTATCCGAAGGCAAGCCTGAGCCTGAGGCATGCGAAACAGTCGTCCTTAGTGTCAGGCGGAAGCGGTATCATCAAGTGCCCTGGGTCTAGGAGGGCCGCGTCGCAGAGAAAGGCACCCACTCAGAGCTGATGGCCCTAGAGGCCAGAGGCTCAGTGGTCGTGGTGGGTTTGGGGCATGGGAGAGTGCAGTGAGGTCTTGGTCTTGGAGCTTAGCTTTACGACTGTGACACCCCATCTCGGACTTTGAAGTGAATGAACTGTGAAAATCCTGCATGCGTGAAGCCGTCCTATCCGAACGACGATTACCTTGCATGAGGTTCTCGGCCACTCCTGTCTGACTCTCGCTTCTTCCATCCTGCATATGAGCAGCTAAAGTGCTGAACGCGTTTAGAGGTTGCCTGGCTCCGAAAACCTCCAGCTGTGAAGTCGCAGGCATCAAACACTTAATCTTCGGAAACCTGTTGAGTTCTGCCACTTTCGACCCAACCTCCTTGTGCCCCAAGCCGTGCTACAGTGTTCTGAACACCTTCCATGGACAGGGCCAGTACTATGCCATGGCGTCGCTGCAGTAACTCGCCTAGTTTTCGATGATAGGTGGTTCGGGCTCTACCCCCCTCGGTGCGCTGAAGGGTCTCTGGGATCTGTTCGCATTGTTAATGCTTTGGTCGTGTTGTCAAGTGGTTTCAGAGCCAAAGCTTCAAGACCTGAAGCCTTCTCTAAGGAAGGGTGCCCCACCGCCAGCGCCGCGGCGGCCGGTTTTGAAGCGCCAAGGCTCACAGGCAACCCAGTCGGCCATGGTTTGGCACTGCACATGGGCAATCCCAAGCAGAACCTCTTTACACAGAAAACCCTTCACAATCGTTTGCGGAAGCCAGCTCGCGGCAGGATGACCCCAAGTAGGATTTGCAAGGTTGAGTGGCAACGTGTCCGGCGCAATTCGGAACTGGCAAAAGCAAGATGTAGGTTGGTGGCAGTTCCGTGTCTCTCTCCGCCGCCCTCCAGCGCACGAGCACGGTGGGCCTTTCTGGCAGTGCATTTAAGGTTTGATTTGCGGTGCTTCGGGAGTGAGAAAGATTGCCAAGAGAAGCTGCACCTGCCCAGAGCCGGCAAAGCCCTCTCTGAGGCTATCTTCGAAGCATGTCGCGGCAGTCCTTTGTTGGTGCCATGGCGGGAGATCCCATCACAAACAGCTTCATCGCGGAGGCGCTGGAATCTGAAGTTTCCAACATTCAGGGGACTTGTCAATGCTTTGTGGCTCTGGGGTGATGCGCGAGAAACCATAGAAATCGGACATGGTCTGGGGACCAGACAGGATGCAGGTAAGTCGGCGACACTCCAGCTGCCAATGCCTTCAGGCAGCGCATGAACCTGACGAGGAGATCCCTGTTGCTCCCGCCGTCATGCCTAGGCACTCAGCGAGCACATGGCAGGGAGTGTTAACGAAGTCGAGCAGGGCTGTAAGTTTCGAAGGATTGATTATGCAGCATCCTATGTTCCTTGGGCTGCGGCGTGGAGAGGAGTACGGTAGATGAGGCCCTTAAACTCTTCGACCACCGACTTTCAGGCTCTGCCATGTTTCTCGACCTTTCTGGACTGTCTTGCCATTCGCTGCTGGTCCGTATTTGGAAAGAGCTGTCGATGTCCGACGAGACATGTGCCAAACCTGGTCACTCTCCGCTCGGGTTCTTACGGCTGAGGCTTTCCTGATCATCATTATCGAGGCCGTCGCTGCTCCGTTTCAGGCCCTCCTCTTCACCGAAGCAATGAAAAGCCTCCCGGCATGTAGTGGGCACTGGTTCTTTAGTAGTTCCTCGGCGAAAGCGTCACCACTAGTCCCTGTCGATGCCGCACCGACACCGTCGGGGTGGGTCTGGACAGCCGCTCCGTTGTTTGATCACGTTGCAGTGCTGGCTTCAGTGTGCTTATGCATGAACATATCTTGTAGCATCGCCCTGTGGCTGAAGATTCGCTTCGCCTTGCCCACTTGAGGCTATTACGAGAAATCGGTTTCCGTCATGCTCTTCAAGCTTGACCGAGCCTGCTTCGGCCTTGCTCTCTTGGGCATCGTGCCCGGGATGCCAGAGAGGGCTCAGACCCATGTCGGGACATCAGCAAGGGGGACGAGATGATGTTGTGCATTGAGGTCATGGGTGGGAGCGTGATGATCATGAACAGCATCTTCACCTTCCTGCAGGACACTTTGGCCATGGCCCATGCCCATCAACTGCACAGAGCCGCCGCGGGCGCCGCAGGAGAGCATCAGCCTTCAGCTCAGAAAGTTGGCGTTTGGCAGCGTCATCCGCATGCACATGGCCTTCTTCGATTCGCCGGTCCGCCAGTCCAGAGGGAGGGAGGGTTGCAGGGCTGCGGTTGACATGCTTCGCGCAACCATGAGCTAGAAAGTTCTTGGAGCTGATCTTCCGTTGCCCGCGACTTCATCCGGATTGTGCCTGCAACACAACAACAGATGTTGAACAGCCACCTCATCAGCTCGATGGCACCACAACACCGCACCTAAGTCCTGCCTGCCCGGTCCACAAGGCAGACGCGATATTCCAAAGCTTCAATCGCTGACCCCTTTCCCAAACACCTGCGTGCCCTAACTTTGTTTGCAAGGAGAACCAAACATCCGATCTGTTGGTGTCTTTGGAGAGGCATCTGGGCACAATCCTAGTTGTCCCAGCTCGTTCTAAGTTCCCAATCGATGCATCCACTGTTGGTGAACTCAACTAGACCCTGCCGTGTTGGTGCAAGGTAGCAAGCATTGCTTCTCGATGGATGGGTAGTTGCTTAGTGGTCGACATGTTATCCTGATTTTTCAGACAATTGTGTTCTCAGCCGAGCTTTGGGCCTTTGTATGCTTACCGTATATTGAAATTGAATTGAACACTCGTGCTCTCCTTTGCTGTTCTTGCCGGATACCTTTTGAAAGCAAGGTCGGTCAGTGTCCGGGGAGGAAACACTGTAGTCTTCTGCTGCTTCAACTTGGTTCCTGAAGCATTTTGGTATTGTGTCGACTCCCAATTCGCAGCATGAGTCTTCATTCGTCGTTGTGGCTTGGTGAAGCCTGTTCCGCCAATGTGAGTTGGGTACTACAGTGATTTCAACCGGCACCTGCTCAGGCACATGATCCGAGTGTCACAGATGTTCGGCGTGAACTTGTGACTTGCCTGCAACAGCAACAGCGTCAGAGCAACGTCAACCTTCGCAAAAAGCCACCACCACCACCACCGCCGCCGCCGCCGCCGCCGCCACCGGCACCAACACCGTGGCACCGCCACCGCCACCGACGCCGCCGCAAGAGCCATATCGAAACCGGAACAAGGCCAATAGTGACAACGGTGGTACTTCAGTGCCAGGCAGCGAGAGCTATTTTGTCGTCCCAAATGGAAAGCAAGCGGAGAAACACAACAATGCCAACACTGACGACAACACCAAGACTCTCCATCGTCATTGTCGTCGTCGAGGTGGTGCTGGTGGTCGTGACAGTCGTAGCAATTGTTAGTATTGCTTTAGTAGCCGTAGCAGCTGCAGCACCAGCAGCAGCATTGCATTGCCGACGCGTCGCGAGATCCACCGCGTTCGACGAGAGGACAGACTTTGTCCCGCAGCTTGCAGCTGCACCATACTGTTGATGGCTCCCTCAAACCTGTCTCACCAAAACAACAATCGAAAATCGAAGGGATCAATCCAGCTCCTCAAGGAAAGAACGACTCTGCACATTGCCCTGTGCACTTGACTGTTGCCCTGGATGTCAGCTGCTGCTGTTGATGCATGCGAGAAAGCCCCGGTTGACGTCGTTTACAGCTAGGCTTGTGATCCATTCCAAGCGAGCGGACAGTCAAAGCAGCAATGCAGATGTGTTTGACACACAAGCCTCGCACAGTCATCAGTAAGGCAGACTGAGATAACCAGACGGTCACCCGAATGAAAAGCCCTGTCGCATCTGTGACTATGCACCCCTGCACTGCACGTGGAACAGCACTTTCGGTGCTTTCCAGAGCTCTGCCGCACACACCCCGATGCAATGCAAATGGCCATGACACCTGGGCAAGGAGCTGGCTTCAAGAATCAGCTGGGTACGTTACTTTGCGCAAGGATAAGCATGAACATGTTTTTATCCGGCAAATCTGGCTAGTCGTGCAGGCTCCGAATGTCCGGCCGCTCCGCACTTCAAGTTCCGGCTTCTGCTACAATTGTACAGCCTCCGAAAACGCCGTATGAGCGATGGAGGTGAGCAGGCTAGAAACTAAACCACAAAGACGGGTGGGTACCTAGCCACCCGAAGACCCAGGGGACCTAAACCCGAGGTCAGCATACAACACATGGTATGTAATCCTGATGCAAACTGGGGCTGGCGCATAAGGTGCTTCCTTTCCGGCAAGTACCTCCCATCGGCTCACTGCATAAGCCGAGAGCACCACCCTGTCAAAGGAGGTCCAGACGCAGGTCTGGTGCAGGCGATGAGAGGAGAAACGTATGGCTTGTAGTTGCAAGGGGTATTTCACGCCACAGCGCTGCTCACCATCAAAGATAATCCACTCATCTCCAGCCGGATCCTCCACCCATAACTCCCCATCTTCGTGGAGTGACAAGGAGGTCACCAGACTCGGGAGCGTACTATTTCCGAGGTCCCGGCGGGGAGGCGTTTTGTAGTTGTGTAACACCGCAACGGTGGTCCTGCGATGCTCCGGAGATATTCGCATCACCAAGCTGTTGATTAACCGAACCACATTTGGATGATAAAGCGTCATCCGGCAGAGGCTTGCAAAGGGACCATGGGCATAGACCCCGAACGTGGCGCAACCCGCCTCATCCTGTCCAGCCACGCCCTGATACTGTGGCGCCTCCCTCCGCAAAAGAGAGACGACCTGCCTGACCGCGCTCCACAAAGGTGCGGTGCCCTCTGCTAAAATGTGCTGGGCCAATTCTTCAGCTTCCGAAACGTTGCGTTGCCCTGTCCAACGCGGATGTGTCAAGCTCGGGTGCCGTCGGTGGCCAAAAGTGCAAATCAACCTATCTGCGTATTCAAATAGCGCGGATCTCCAGGGTTCCGTCAAGTGCTGCCTGGCCCATTCTAGCAAGTCATTCCTAGCCAGCATGCCAAGAAAAGGAGGTGGCACGGACCATGACAGAGCAGGTGCGTGTGTGGCACGCTACTCAGCAGCAGATAGGCTTCCAGAAAGTCGTCATGCACATCATTGGGCACACAAAGAACAGCTACCGAGGCTGCTTGGGCCATGTCACTCGGCTGACAGGCAGCAGTGCTCTCTGGCCAATGTGGCTCAGCCCTTATGACGACTGAGGCTGGGGCTCACTCACTTGGCAGGCAGGAGCAAAATGCTACGGAGGGAGTCCGCTAACAGGCCGCACTGGTGAAGAACCCGACGCTGTTCAGGCTTCATTGCTGCAAGAACTCAGTGTCACTGTGCGGTCCTGCAGAGTACGAGCCGCTCTGCGGCGCCGCAGTGCAGTAGTGGCGTGACTTTGCTCCTGCTGTACCCTCACATGGCATGCGCTTCCTGCTCTCCTTTGCCCCGCGCAACCTGGCAGGGCAGCGTGACAGGCTTCGATCATCGTTGCAGCTTTTTTGGCCGCTGCATCGCAAGACGCAACATGTGCAGCTTTCCAATGCTCGTCGGCTGATTTTTTCGTCGGTGCCGCTGCGCAGATGAACATCGTGTCGGTCACTCGCTCAACTCCAGTGCTTTCCCCGCTGCCATCACCGTCTGCTACAGCACGCACCGCGATGGTGCTTATCGCGGGCAGATACTATTTTCACGTACGACTGTGGTTGGCCTTGTTGTGCAGAGTACTCTTCGCCGAAGCAGGGCCTTAATTCGACGGACAGAGTACGAAGAGACTCTGTCCTAGACTCCCATGAAGAGGACAGGATTGACAATGCACTGTTGCAGGTGCAGGCATGTGCAGTCAACAACAGTGGCTAACCTGAAGGAAAACAGAAAACTACATGCATACAACTGGAAAGCTTCGGTGCCCATCCCAGGGTCACAGAAGTGGGGCAGGCTCACTCTGAGACCTGGCGCAATTGAAACAGGCTCCTGATTCTTGGCTCTATCTTCCAGATACCGTCTAAGCTGAATGCAAACAACCAAGCGTCCCTCTACAACGGCATGTACAGCATGTTGATTGCGCCAGTTGTTTATCATAGTCTGCAGACCAGCAGGATGTGGCGACATGAGTATTGGTGCTGACAGTGGAAATTGATCAACGATGCTATGCGGGTTTGTCAAGCGAGCTTGCCACAGGCCTGCAAGCGCATCTAATTGCAGGGTCGTCGCCAGGTGCTGCCAGAATTCACCTGCGTCATGCTGGCAATGAATATCCGGCTATTCCCTCTGAAAAAAAAGACTATGAAAGGCCAGGCACTCGGTGAGCAACACACTGCGCTGACTGCGCAGAACCGCAAGGCCTGCCTGTGCCAGGCGTGAAATCTGCAGCTCGGGGCCACAGCGAACTCCCGCAACCAAAAGACAGCCTGCATGCAGGCATTGGCGTAGCACAGATTCATACCCGTAGGATTAGCAAGCTTAGCAACCGGAAGAGCGGCGCCTGAATGCTGCAGGGGCCGCGCGGCCTGTTGCGCGGCACTCAGAGGCATCGACCGACCTAGGTCGAGCCTCGAGCCTGAGCTCCTCGAGACTTCCACTCGCAGAAATCCAGGTTCATATACGCCTGCTCGATGGCTTTGCTCATCTGCGACCGCCTCCCTCGCTCCGGCTTGAGCCTCATCCCCATGAGCTTGCAGCATGCATTCCCGCCAATCGGCCCAGGATCTCGTGGGCTTCGTGTGCTGCCTGTGTGCGGAGACTTATCGTCACCATGAAGGGCACCACCTCCCTGTCCAGCTTTTCCTGGAGGTTCTTGGTGCACCGAAAACGATGCAAGACCCCTTCCACTGCCACGAACTTGGCGAGGTTGTCCAAGTCCTTAAGGAGCTCGCAATGGGAGCGCGGCAGCTGCTGGGCAACGATCTGCTGCCGGGTTTGTGGGTCCCATGCATGGTACACCCACACAGACAGGGTCGAGGGCTGTTCGTCCCTCCATCAGCCACCCCGCCTCCTTGCAGCGGGCTTGCTGCTCCTCGTCCACCTGCAGGGCCTCCAGTTTCCCCATCAGGGATTTCACAAGACCTCCGGTCTTGAGAGACATCGTGACCCTGCCGGCCGTGTAGAGCTCCTGCCAGCTAGGGACTGACATCCTTCACCATCTGGAGCCACGAGTGCTCCGAAATATCGATGAAGAGCACGAAGCTGGTGTCGACTGCCTCGTGGCGAAGGACAGCCCTCGTCATGGCTGTTAGGAATTCATCGAGGATTCAGGGGTTTGACTCTCCTGGCTCCTTGTGCTCGGCTCCCACTGACGCTTGGGGCCGGAATTCCACGGACGCCAGGACCCCTTGCCCCGTCTTTTTTGCGCCAGTTGGAAGGCCGATCGGAGTCTTGACCGCCCTCCGTGCCCTCTTTGCCCGGTTCCGGCCAGTACCATTCCTGGTCCTTCTCTTTGTCCTTCTCCTGCCCCTGGCCTGTTGGCCTTTTGTTCCCGAAGAGCCGTTCCCATCTCTGCATCCGCCATGGCTCGTGTGGAGCTCCTGGGCGCACAGGACACAACCAGCCAACGAAGCTTGGAACACAGGGACACAGCTCTTGATATGCTTCCGAGGGTCCCTGATCTCCTTTTGGCAGTACGCACACGGGCTCCGGAGGTCTAGGCCCAGGCTTGTGATACGATCGGCAGCGGTGTTTGCGTGTTCCCATTCAGCCTTATGCATGAGGCGGATGTGTTGTTTACATCCCGGTCCTACAGTTGAAACCCGTTGCCCACAAAGAATGCAGTACGTGCGCATGGACTGCACGCATTTCTCATCCTGGAGTGAACGTTTCCAGCCCTCCGAGAGCAATTGACGAAAATGTGCGGATTCGAATAACGGCTGCACTGGGACTGTCTCAACGACCTCGGAGGGGCCGCCCTCATTGCCGTTGCCCTCCACACCCACAGAAGCGACCTGTACTTCCGTGGGGGAGGCCGCCGAAGCTGGGTGTATCATCTGCGAGGAATTCTTCGCTGGCTCTACTGCAGGACAGCCTCCATTGATGTGTTTCTTGAGGCCTTCGACCCGTTGAAAGGACTCCTTACAGAACCTACACGTAGGCATGCCATCTAGCGCGTACTTGCTATATTCCGCAGCATCCAGTACACCCGTCGGCTTGGAGCGAGGCAGTGGTGTTAGGCTTATGCGCCCGAGCTCGATGGGACCGCGTGTGCCTATGATGCGTGAAGTAAACTCCACAATCCGGACAAGGCACTCCCCTGAAGCAATCCCCTGAGTCCCGCTCCGCTAGCTGCGAATCCTCTACCGGCATGAACCGTAGGTCGCCGAGCACGGCAGCAAACCAGCTGGCACTATGTGCTTGGTGGCTAAACTTAATTCGTCTACCCAACATCTTGCTGAGCGCCTCTCTCTAGGAGAAATGGCATGCAGCCTGGCTCGGAGCCGAGAATTGCTCTCCCTCGTGAGATGCACTGGTGAGTTTGCGATGGCCCTGAGAGCTCGGGCATCATACGCCTCCAGCCTTCTAATAACCTCAGAAGTAAGGCCAACTGCGTGAAGCCCAAACATTAACGTGCTACGAACGCAGGCGATGTAAAGCCTGACCCGGCATCGAAGGCAGAGCTTGTTGGTATGCAAAAAACGAAGAAGGCGCTGCCTGTTGTGAATCCGATGCTCACAAGTCTGAACCTCAAACCGGCCATATGAAACCACCACTCCCAGGTAGACCATTTGATTGGCGCGGGGGATGACAAGTGGTGAACCCGGAACGCCTAGACTAAGAGCAGGCTTGCCATCCACGTAACAGGCATGTCGCTTGATCCAACGGCGTGCCGCGCTGCCTTCAAGGCCAAGTACGATACAAGACTTGGTGGCATTCACCTTCATTCCCGTGGATTCAAACAAGCGAAAGAGGACGCGGATAGCCCGTAAAGCAAACGCCGAGGTCTGGCAACGTCTCAATCTCAAAGGACGCGTGGCTATCGTCAGCATAGAGAGTCATAAGCCGCTCAGCCCAACTAGCTGATGTTTGCGTGACGAGCTGATCGTAGATCCAGCAGCTGTAAAGTGTGAAGAGCAGCGGGCTAAGTACGCAGCCCTGGCGGACTCCCTTGGCCAACGAAAAATTCTGGGTGTGCGGGCCGTGACGCACCTTGTAGTTACACCGCTCATGTATGGCAAGAATGGCAACCTGAAGATCATTAGGTACCCCCGCGTGCGTCATGGCCGCCTCCAGAGAGGAGCGTGGGAGCTCATCAAAGGCCCGGCTCAGATCAATGCTCAACATCAGACCCCCAAAGCATGTACTTGCCCGACGGCCAGCCCTCCGGTCATGCACGCTAAGTGTACCTGCCTGTATACGACTGCGCACGCCTTTACAATGACAAGCCACCCTGCACACTGCATCATCTAAGGCCTTGCCCGGGCAATACGCAAACTGGGGCCGAGCATTTATGTAATCTTGCACATACGGCATGGTGCGGGTCCTAAGAACTAAAGCTAAAACCTTAGCACTGGGGTCCTGTAATCCTAGTGGCGTAAATCCTGCGGTCGCCGACCGGCCTTTCCTGGCTTGGGCAAGAGCGCAAGCGAGCAGCATGTGGCTTCATCCGGGTAATGATCCCCCAGCTCATTGCTGCGATTGAAGATACGCTTACTGAGTTTGGACATACTCTCCGGATGAAGCAGCCATACATCCGCTGGCAAGCTTGTCTCAGGAACCGCCTTTCCGGCCTTAAGCTGACGAACGGCGTCACAGAGCTCGGACTCCGTGAAACACAGCAGAGCATTCGCTACCGGAACCTGATATGGACTGTTGGTGCTGAAGGCTTGCTTAAAGTACTTATGTATTTCCTGGAACTCCTGCTCGACCGTGCCGAACGGATGCGCACTTTGTCCCTGCGTTTCCTGGGGGCAATAGCATTAACAACCCTATAAACCGAACCCAAGTTGTTCCTAGACGCAGCCTGCTCTGCAATACGCAGCTGCTCTTCGAACCACTGGCGCCGCCTGTGTTGGCCAGCGGCCCGAAGCGCCCTACCTGCCTGCTTCAGTTCAGCATGCCTGTGAGTTGAGGCTGCAGCAGACTGGAACTGTGCGGAGTGTGCGACCTATACACATTCCACACATGTTCAATCGCTTCCTTGACAGCATCTTGCTTAAGAGCGTCTACGCTTAGAAGGAAAGAGGCGTTGGCAGTGCGGGAAGATTTTGCGATTGAACTCCTGAAAACTGCACTGGCAGTCTCTGAGCAGCTCCTCAGTTGTGGAAACCACTAGCTGCCGAAGCTCCTGTGCCTTGTTCTGGACTCCTTGTTTGAGGGCCTGGAGGGAGAACCTGAGGGGTTGTTGGGCCTTGGGGGCTAATTTCCAACCAGGTGTCCACGGCAGGGAGGCAGAGACTGCACAGTGCTTCGGTCCGAGGCGCCAAGGTGATTAGTCAAGCGCAATGGGCTGCGCTGTACGAGCAAGTGCATCTGCGTGGCGTCTCCTCGTGACGGTGAAATCGATTTGTGTAGTTACATCTCCATTCCGGAAAGTCCCACAAGCTGAAGGCAAGGCCCAACGCCAAGTATTAAGAAGGACAAGTCCCTGATCCCTGACCATCTCCTCAAACTCAGAATCCGGTGTCCTTGTGGTGTGCAGCACACCTCGTCCAACATGCCCCGCCAGAGGCCGGCAATGCGTATTCAGATCAGCGCAGACAACCAGCATATTGCGAGCTGGCAAGCCCTGTAGCAAAGTGCCCAGCTTGGTCCAAAAACTCGACCGCTTCTTAGTAGTCTGATCCTGTTGTTGCGCTTGCCAAACCCATTGATATCCTGCTACCACGCCAAGGGTGAGTTGAGGGGAGGTGCATCGAACATGTAGGAGTCGCCCAGGTATCCAGGCGACTGTGCTCACTTGCTCGTCTGAGAAAACAGAACGTCGGAGAAAAATCGCCAACCCGCAATAGCGCTGCTTCTCGTCTGCAGTCGTTACAACGATCCCCCCGGCAGCTGCCAGTGACCGTCGGAACGGCCGAGACCACGGTGACTCTCCTGGAGCACCACCACGTCCGCGCTGCATCGGTTGTGCAGCCAGTCTTTCATAAAATCATAGCATTCACTAGAAATCCCTCCAGTAGCTGAATATCTTGAGGCGCGGTTGCCTTTTATGTCCAGGTGGTAAAGAGTGCGCGCTGCACCATCTGTTCCTCTACCAGGTACCCCCGGACTGTTCGGCACGTTGCCGCGCTCTGCGATACGCGCGTTTTCGACTGTTATTCCGGGTAGGACCGGTTCGAGGCCCCTTGCCAGAGTTTTTCACCCCCGTGACAGAGGTTGCCAGGGCCGCTGTGGAACGGCCACAAACCCTCGGGTTTAACTGCTCAGTGTCTTCTCGAATAGGATCATTTCCCGAAGCAGTTCGGGGGAATTGGGGCCCCCGCGGCTGGGCCGTTGGATAATCAGAGCTGCTTGTATTCATCATGCAGATAAGAGCACCAGCAAACAGCAAGCAACGCGAAGCCATCAACCCTCACTGTGCCTGGCGCTATGCAACAGCTCAAGCTCCAGTAGTAGTAGTAGTAGTAGTAGTAGTAGTAGTAGTAGTAGTCTGTAGTAGTAGTAGTAGTAGTAGTAGTAGCAGTTGCAGTAGCAGCAGCAGCAGCAGCAAGTAGCAGGAGCAGTGGCAGTGGCAGCAGCAGTAGCGGTAGCGGTCGCGGTAGCAGTAGCAATAGCAGCAGCAGCGGCAGCAGCAGGAGGAGGAGGAGTTGTTGTTGTTGTTGTTGTTGTTGTTGTTGGTATTTCGGTAAGGGGTCTTGGGACATCGGGAAGCCCGTGGCCAAGATGTTCAGGTCCAACACCGTCATGGCCGTTCTTACTGCGGTCGTCTCGGTCTTGGTGAGCTTCCTTGGGTCCTGGCTCCTCGGCTCCGGCGGTTCTTCAGGGTGCTTCGCCGCTCGGTTTTCGCAATTCCACTCAGGTGTTAAAGCCCGGGAAAAGAGGGATCTAGTGGTTTTTGTGAGCTCATGGGGTTTGGTTTGGTGGATTGCTGGCTGAAGAGTCTAATTGGGTTTGGTCCCGAACAGGTTCAGCACATATGGTGTTCCAGTTCGGTCCTCAACACAAGAGGAATGTTCGCAACATCCTGCACCTCGAAATGAGATGAAGGCGTGTGTTGGGCATCAGATAGTTGATAGGATGTCCAAGTCCGCTTAGGCCTAAGGCTTTGAACTGCGAGGCTGAAGCCCCGGGCCTCGAAGCGTGAACGCAAAGCGCCCAACGACTCGTTCGCAAGAGTTGGAGTTGTACAAACCCTCAGCCCTCAGCCCTGGAAGGTTGCAAGGCCGATGCGCGAACCTAGAAGCAGATACACCTCATAAATCCGACTAGGAAGTAATACCACAAGCATGGTACGATGCACAGTCCAGATTGCAGTTAGAGGTGAAGGTAGGTTTCGCATACTCCTAAACCCTATTCGCACTCTGCCTCTGAGCCAAACTCTCAGTTGGCAAACAGACGGGGAAGCGTTGAGGTCAGAACACTAGTAGTGGCAACGCAGGCACCATTTAATTATCCTTGCCAGCAGGGGATTTTCCGCATGCCAGACGGGAAGCTACGTCAACGAGTCCAGGTTCCTCGCTGCCATACTCTTGGGCGTGTTGCCTATCTGCGGCTTCCTCGCTATGTCTGTGTCCGTCATGGCACAGAAGGCCAGGTGTTTAACATGTCCGTCAACCTTGCGAATGTTTCTGACCTCTACCAAGAACTGCATCTGAGTCTGACGGCGTCCGAGTGTGAGACCACGCAAAACACATGATCTCGATCATAGCGACTCCCAGCCAACGGCACACATTTTGCATCAGGACATGTTCCCGCAAACGTCGACGGTCATAGCATTTCCAATGCCGCAGATGTTGACTGTCACAGCGCTCGTTTCCGCTGCAAAACTACTTTGACGCGCGGTCCAGGGCCGCCAAAAGCCCGAAAAAACCTTCATCCCCGGGGCCTAGTGCTTGTCATTGCTGGGTTGGAAAGGGTGTGGACCCCTGTGGCGGAATGTCGAGGAGCACCCCCCTTTCCGCCACCTGGTGCCACTACGGCAACAGTTTCTTTATTCTGTACCAGGCTAGCAACATCGAGTCTTTGGGCGGTATGCAACCTTTTGACTATGTCGACGACGACGACGACATTAGTGATTACTGCTATCGCTGAGCAACATGTTTTGCATCAGACGTGCGTGAGATGCTGGTTGCAATCTCGCAGTAGAGGCCGTGTGCGGCACATCATAAGCAAGGGCAGTCGTTGTGGTTGTACCAGCAGTGCGACGGCAGCAGCACCAGCAGTACACAAGAAAGAATGGCCGTTTCCAGAGCAGGCGCTGTGCTTTTCTTGCCGTTAGGGTTTGTAGTTTTCAGTCTCAGCAGAGGTGCTTCGAGAATTTACGATACAGAGCTGACGGCCATATCCCAAAGAATGGCTAAATCGTCGTCTCTCATTCCTGACTGCGACGTGTGTTACTATTTCTTGTCGCTATCGCACAAACGGTTCAATGGTTGCTTGGCGCAGTTCGCGAGTCTTCCTTCCTGCCTGGTTGCGTGTTCGCCCTTGGTGCTGGAGCAAGTGTTCCCTCTGCATCTGGCGCACACCATGGGTCGCCCCCTGTGAGTGCTTTCTTGCGAATGAGGGTTGCAGGCTTTTTCGACCAGTCTAAGTAGCCTCACTTGAGCATTGTCTTTTTGATAAGGGCAGTCGTCGTTATGTGATGTATAGGACTTGTCTCTTACCTCGATGTCGTGCATGCATGCCAAGGAGTTGCTTGTGGGGTTTGTAGCATGTCATGCGTCCAGCGTGCATTACAAGCGACCGCCGAAACATTCTTCCTGTTCTATCCTAAATCTTATGTTGTCACAGTTTCTCTCTAGTTTGCAGCAGTATACTTGAACTGTGTGATGGAGGGGGGCCAATGACGTTTCCGGAGCCCCCACCTGATGTTGAGAGGGACGTGGGTCAGGTGGGAGGCAGGCCGCACCGTGTGTGCTGGTGGACGCTCACTCGCTCGCTCGCTCGCTCACTCACTCAGTTTCCAATCTTGTCGCTGTGACCGCTGGCTCCTTTTAGGACACCTCGTGATAGGACTGGTCGTGGGCGGACATTCCGTCTCAACGTTCCCACTCGTAGCAAGCGCTTTTTCCCTGTTTTGCGGCGTGCGGTGTCCTACAGCTCCTGTAGCTTTAGTTGGGTATACGGGTATTCCAACATCGTTTAAGCCACTTTAGACCCCCGGGGACTTTCAAGAAGAAAGGGCACTGATGCATGCAACTTGTGCCCTTGGCAGCTCTCTCCGGGCGTGGAAGCGGCCTACGCCATGTCCGGCTCGAGCATTTCAGAAGCTGTCATGTCCATTCGGACAGTAAGGCCAGGACCTGTCCGTTGTATTTTAGTTTCGGGACCGGTGTTCGATCTAAATACGTATGCATTTCTGGAACCTCATCCTGGCTTTTCTCATAGTGCCCCTTGCGCTGCCTTGCGCCACTGTCTGGAGAGCTTCCCACTTTCGGATTTCAGACTTGGTGGTTCGGAGCGTCGGATCGAGAGGAGTGTGTTCCGCTCCGTAGGTTTGTGGAGGTCGGGCTGGAGCTTGCTACCACCAGGTTGTTTTGGTAGAGATGTGTTGAGACGAATGCAACCACAGCCAAGCGGACAGTGTGCGAGTGTATCTGATTCACTATTTGCCACCACTGTAGGTGAGAGAGATTACTGCTGTCGCAGGGTAAGAGCATCCTGATTGTCATTATGTTCAGCAGAAGGGGATAGCAGTGATCGCGATGTTAATGGCCACCCAGATGACGATCAACGGAGACTATGTTCCTGAGGTGATTGTAGTGGCGATCACGATGGTGATGCTGACATTGACGGTGATGGCTATAGTTATATCGGTGGTGGTCAAGAAGGACAGTCGTGGGGATGGTGAGGCTGGAGTGTTTGTCATAATGGTGGTGATGAGGATGAGCAATGTCGTGCCGCGGTTTACTTCCTCTCGTTTGTAAATTTCGTTTCGTAGTCTGCATGGCTACCGTTGGAACAAATTGTATTCGCAACAGCGGTGTGATGAGGCAGCAATGTAGTCCTTTAGATGCATGCTTATTCGGCTTTCTTTCAGCTGTTGGCTTCGGCTGTTTCACTTCGTAGATACTGAGCGCAAGACAGTTGTTTCAGTACTCATGCTGCTGGTCTCCCCCCGTCCTTTACTCTCTTCATCATCCTTTGCCACTCCATGGTCTCTTCTCATGCTCACATGCACCTGCATGAGATTGTCTTGTGGTGATGAGAAATTCTCATCCTCCCAGTGACGAGTCGAGGACACATGCGTGATCCGTCCATGGTGAGTTGTCGATGTTACTGTAGTTTTGCGCACACACATATATCGCACAGCACAGCACGTATGCATAACGTCAAACCTTGAATGAGAGCAACAGGTCGCATTATTACATCATTGCGCCTTGTCGACTTGTTTATCGCTTGATGGATGGACCGTGTCGGCTAGGGCGCTGGGTGCCGAAGAGCACACGCTGGACATTGTCTCCGGGCTGCTCCAGGCACTTGCAGTTGTCCCTTCAACTTTACCTTGCGCATGGCACTGGGCGGGTTTACGGGAGCCAGGTGATGACGGACTACCACAAGGGCGCAGCCTGCAAGAAGGCTTTGGATTGCAGAGTTCCTGTCTTCAGTCCTTGTGGCTCAGACCTTGTGACTCAGAGTTTCGGCGCCCAGGCCTTCGCTTTCGGCTTCAGCTCGGGCCTCGTGCAGCTGGTCTACTTGGTGGGCTTTTGGCTCAGTGCGATCATGATCAGCAGCGGCAAGTTCAATGCCGAGCAGGCGCCCTTGGAAAACTTCAATTCTTAGAAACGTCGCAGAGCAGAGCAGAGATGGTGCTCCGAGGTGTTGTTGACCCTCTTCTGTGTGACCTTCGGCCTTCAAAGCGTCAGCATGATCGCCATGTACCTGCCGGACTCGGCCTCAGGTGCTGTCGCAGCCGCAGAGGTCTTCCGGCTCGTCGACCTGCAGTCGAACATCGACGCAGTGGAACCTGAAGGGCGGATCAACAGCCTGGGAGACGGGACCATTCGCTTCGAGGATGTGGTGTTTTATTATCCTCACCGCTCCGAAGTCATCGTGTTGAATCGGCTGTCCCTCGAGATTCGGCAAGGACAAAGGGTGGCCGTCGTCGGCTTCTCGGGAAGTGGCAAGTCCACTGTTATCCAGCTCCTCCTGCGCTTCTATGATCCCCAGCGCGGTAGAGTCAGCATTGGAGGCCAAAACCTGATCCAGCTGGATGTGGCTTGGTTTCGTCGTCAGGTAGCTCTGGTGGGTCAAGAGCCCATACTTTTTAATATGTCTCTGGAGGACAACGTGAAGTACGGGCTCCCTGGTGCCAGCCATGAAGAGGTGCTAAGCGCTGCCCGTGGTGCAAACATGGACTATGCGTTGGACGGCACGAAGCCCTGGTCTCATCGCGTCGGCCTTGGCGGCGGGAAGCTGAGCGGAGGCCAGAAGCAACGCTGTGCCATCGCACGGGCATTGCTGCGCCAACCGAAGGTGCTGCTCTTGGACGAAGCCACCTCGGCGCTGGATGCTAAATCGGAGGTCCTGGTGCAGCAATCCATCCAGCAGATCCAGGCCACCACCATCACAGTCGCCCACCGCCTGTCCACCATCCGGGACTCCGACAAGATCTTCGTCCTTGCAGAGGGTCGGCTTGTTGAGCAAGGCACCTATGCCCAACTCATGGCCATGCAAGGCAGCTTTGCCCAGCTGGCGGCCAGGAGCTTATGATCCCGTGGGCCTGCATGCCCGGCCTGCGCATCGGTTGCAAAATTTGCTTACCTTCTTTCGGCTCGAGTCCAATACGCCTTTCAGCAGTGCATTATTTTTTGGCTTTGAAGCAGGCTCGCCTCGCATCGCTGGGCTCAAAACAGCTTTTGCAGATAGCAGGCACCATGGGCCTGGCAAAAAGAACTCCAAGAGAGCCCCTTTCTTGAAAGTGCCCGTTCAAGGCATCGCCCTATTCAGTGCAGGCACTGGACCTACTCTGCAGTCGAGCAGGCATCGATTCATGGAGCACTGGCCAAACAACAGCAAGTGGCAAGTGCAAGGCAAGTGCAGCTCAGTGCAGCTCCTTTCCGGCCTTCCGCTGCATGGAATTCCACGCCTCTGCGATCAGCAGCCGGCAGTCAGAGGTGCCTTTGCATTCTCGAAGGGGCCCTGCAGTGACTGCCCTGTCTCAGGGAGCTGAACTTCTTCGGCTGCTGAAGGATCGTAGTGAGGCTCTGTTTCCGCCACTTGCAGAGGAAGGTAAAATGAGTTGATGGAGTCGTCAGTGATTGACCCTCAATCGAAAAGCCCTGGCAGCATGGCTGCTGTGTCCGCGCATAAGGGTCGCAAATGGTCATGTCATAAACCGGATGAACGCCCTTTGAAGCCGAGGAACGAGAAGGAAAAGGATGGAAAGGACTGGGTTGGAATGCGCCGCGCGGAGAGTGGGTCAAGCCGTAAGCCGTAACACCGCAAGCCTCCAGGACAGGTAACAGAATGGAGCGACATGAGTATGCCCTTCATGAACTCGGCACACGAGGATTTCCAGGTCCACATGCGCCAGCGAGTTGCCTACGGAGCCCTGGACTTTGCCAAGACTCCTGTGCAGCTGCTGCGGCTCGATGGGACTAAGCCCTCAGACCGGGGGCTGTGCCGTTGCGGGCTTGGCCCGTCGCAAGTGACGGCTAGTGACGGCTACAGGTTTGCACGTGTTGAGATTTTGACAAAAAGAGATTCCGGTTGGGTTTGGTTAGGGAGAGGCCCACGTCTTGGAACGCGGTGTCCTGTGCAGCAGTGATGTCAACATCCAGATACTGCAGCACTGAAGTTGAACTCAGCAGGCCTGTCTGAAGAATTGATTTGCCTGTATTGAGGATCAGCGTGCACCTCCTCACTTTCTACCAGCAGGTGCGCCTGCCCGGTGACCCAAGCAGAAAGAATGTGAACAGATGGAGAGCATCCTGGCTCTCATAGGCGGAATTTGTCCTGATGCAGCCTTGTCTGCTTGACGTCACTTTTTGTTTACTTGGTGCTTCAAATGTACTTGGTGCTGCAATTCTGCGTTCCCGTGGTGAGGCCGGGGCCTCCTTGGGAGCGATCGCCTTCTTCACCTCGACCGCCCGCTGCTTCGACGTTTTGTCGGATCCGCTGATGGCACAGGCCCGGAGTCCCGGAGCCGAAGCCGAAGCCCCCGTTTTGGCTTTGAGAGTTCAGGGCCAAATTCGTCCAAACCGAATGGGTCTAAACCGAATGGAGCAAAAGCAGCGCCCCTGTTGCTGAAGCTGCAGCGGACGGCGGCATCTTATTGGTCAACTGTCTCATCCGTCTGCGAAGCAGGCGATGTGAGTGGGACAAAACCTGCTACAAGTCCCCAATGCTGTGGTCCTCCGATTGCTGGGAGATATGAATCAAGTCTGTGTGTGCCAGATCTCGGATGGCTTTTCCTCAAGGTTCGGCCGCCGAAGGCCGCCTCTCGCCTCGAAAACTTTTTAGGGGCAAAGGTTGAGCTTGGTGATTCATGTGAGTGGGTGTAATACCCATGTCTGTGTGCGTTGCTGTGCTGCATGCTTGTCTTTAGTTTGGCGAGAGCTCTGACAATCATGATGATGATAACCATGGTGATGAAGATGAAGATGAAGATGAAGATTACAATGATGATGATGATGCTGGCGGTGAAGAAGAATATGATGATGCTGATGATGAAGATTACAATGATGATGATGCTGGCGGTGAAGAAGAATATGATGATGATGATGATGATGATGATGATGATGATGACGACGATGAAGAAGATGACGATGCATTACGAGGCTTTATGGCTTCAGTCTCCAACCGTGAATTTGTCCCCCGATACAGCACAGGTTCGTTTTCGCCGGCTGCCTTCTTTATGGCGGATGCCTCCTGGTGCCTGGCCGCAGAGTGGCCATTCTTGTAGTTCTTGTGTTCCAGGACTGCCCCAGTCGTGACCAACCCCGTCACAGCTCAAAGTCCCAGACGAGAAGCCTCTGGACCCTCACAGCCGAACCCTTGCCACCTGCCGCAACAACCTGTCGAGCGTCGAAGCTCCCACAAAGCCTCGAAAGGAAGCACCGGCCAGGCACTCTGCACACCTCCGGAGTCGCTTTCGGGGGCCAGCACCGGCGTTTGGTTCGGGTGCCTCGCCACCAAGCGCGAAGCACGGGTGGAATCATCGGGTTATAGGGAGCTTCGCCGAGACAAAAGAGTCAGCTGAAACTCCCAACGAGCCACGGGGCAGACTATGACACAGCGTAGCCGTCCTAAGCCTTCAGGATGGGGATGCCGGGCTTTGGTTCGGTCTTTTCTGTACTCGCCATGTGAGTCCGGTTTGGCAGCAGTTGTGGTCGGGGAAAACTAGAACCAATCCTCAATCATCATGTTAACGGTACGACTGGCCAGAAGCCTCGAGTCCGTCATGCCCAGGTGCTTCTACATCCTCTTTTTCCTGACAGATACGCCTCGGGCTTTGCCAAGTGAGGATAGCCGCACCTGCAGAAGCCAAAGCCTTTTATCCATCTGTGGTCGGTCGTTGCCTGGCAAGTTGTCGACCCTCAGACTCCGCAAGCTGCGATTTGTGGACTCAGGCTTATGTCAATCCCTCACAATGCGCTCGGGCAGGAGATCACTTCAGACACCGATCAGAGGCACGATCGAATCCTGGGATTCTCACTTCGCGAGCCAAAAAGGTATATGGTCCAACAGCGAGATCCTTTTAGCTTTTATTCAATTCTTCACCTCCCTCACCCAGAGGCGCCTGGTTTTCATGGTGGCCAAGATTTTCCAGGCAGGTGCAAAAAGATGCTTTACGTAGCGATGTTGAGTCCGAGCACTGTGGCCCATCTTGCGAATGGCAAGCATAAGCTTTGCTGCAGCGGCTCGGCATGTTCCGGGGCTGCTGGATTTTTCCAAAATCCCCCGATCTGAAGCACTCTTGTCCGCGCTGCTTCGGGCTCCTTGTGGTGTTAGTCGCTCATGATGGCGATGTCGTGATCGTCGTGGTGCTCCGACGTTTTGTGAGACCTGGCCAGGCTCTTGGCATGATCGCGGCGGCGGCTTTACCAGTGTTCCTCGGCTCGCCCGAGGGGCCTGGCTGAGCCAACGTCGTCTCCGAAGTGTGCCGGGTCCATCCCTTTGGTTGCCAGTTTTGTATCCTTTGTCTTTGTCTTCGTCCTCTGTGATCGGTTTGGGAACGTCTTCCTCAGCCCAGGCTCTTGGGAACTCTCAGCACCTTGGCATGACTGGCATGGCGTCCGACGTCCCGGGGTTTGGAAGCCAAGGCGCAGACTGCAAGCTGCCCGCCGAGTGTCATGGGACCGCTGCAGAGGTGTCCGACTTGGTGGACTGATGTGATTCTCGCTTCTGGCTTCTCATTGTCTAGATGATGAAACCTTCATGGCATCTACCCCTTGTCTGCCGTGAAGTGATATCACCAAAAGGATGCCAATGCCGCAAAGTCAACCATCCAGGGCTCGAATGAAGCCACGGTCGCCTGTCTCTGTCCATATTCAGCCTGTCCCTGCCACCAGGATCACTGTGCAGCGCTGGAGCGGAGGTGATGCTTGTCAGCCATGAGACGGGGTTCAAGATGGCCTCAGCTCAATTCGGAAAATGATGTCTCGGGCCAACCACCAGCGCAGGGAACCACTTACAGTTTTGTGACGAAGCCACTTGACCAAAAGACTCCGTCACGAAGCTAGTTTGCCGAGTCCTCATCGAATTCCAGAGTTGAAGGCGTAGCCCGATGCAGTCTGGTGCTTTGTTTGTAGCACGGCGAATGCACTGTTTCTCAAGAAAACGTTGTTGGAAGTTGAAAGCGAGTTCCTAATATAATGGGCCGGTATCCGAGCATCTGGCCACGGCGAGGTGCGTGCACGAAGCACTTGACAGCCACAAAGAACAAACGAAGGGGAGCCCCGAAAAAGTAGACCCTTGAAGAGTTTCCTTGTGTTTCCATCAGGGCTTCAGAGGTCGTTTGTAGTCCGAGTGGCCCTCACGTTGGCTGCTTGGAACGCAAGCCTCGCCTGTTTCTCCTGCAGGCAGCCGTCTCGTCATCGTTAACCGCTGTTAATCTTGTAAGCAAAATGGCCGTGGTCCCTCCCCGCGAGTTGATATTCCAGAAAAAAACCGCCAATGCAGCAAATGCTGCCGGATTTAAACGTGGCCAAACGAGCTCAGGCGATGGTATTCAGAGCCGACAGGCGATGCTGGAACCTTGGTGCAAAAAGTTCGATATTACGTTGCGGGAGTGTGCTCGTTGATCAGCGTGTACGAAGCCTGGTAGTCTAGTCTGCCTGCTGTTGCACAGTCCTAGCCCCAGGAAGCCAGCAAAGTTAACTGTGAGTGACTTACCGCAGGGCGCTCTTTTCGGGCCAATGCTGAGACGGGAAAACGGCCGATTTTCACACTTGTAGCGGAGCCAGTGCCTGAATCCAGGCCAGCGCTTTTTAGTTGTATAGTTCGCACCCGCGGCGATAGCTCCCTCCCCGCCGCCATGACAGTTGGAGGGGGATTGCGGTTCAACTTCAGAGCCCAGGAAAAGCTGAGGATACCAAACTCGGATTGCTCGTTGCCGACGAGCGGTTGTCGCTTGGTGCAAAGCTCCTAGAGTCGCTCAGGGGCGATGCGTATATCGTATCCCAAGACTTGGGGCACGATGTACTGAAAGCTACTGATGCTATCGAGAAGATGGTCGAAGCGGTCCGAAAGCAGATCTTTCCTTTGCCACGAGAAGCAAAAAAAGCTGTACAGAGGAGGCTCCAGCAACGCTGGAGTCATGGCACGCCAGCCCGGCGAGAGCATGACTTCTTATGCACGAAGAAGGAAGAGATGGTATCGGAAGCTCAAGGTTCGTGCTGATCTACTCGTGGACAACTGTGGATTAGATCGCAAAAAGCGACTAATGATTCTCACTGCTGTCGGTGACAAGCCCTCTTTCGAAGCGATTGAGAAAGCCTTGATCACACAGCATGGGAAGCTACACTTCTTGGAGAGCAAAACAGCTCCCAAGACCCCAGGGTTTGTTCCCCGCAGAAATCCCTACAAGAGAAAAGGCAAAGGAAAAATGGGCTCGCAGTACCAGCTTAACACCGCGTACCTGGCCGATCCAAAAGAACTCTTCGATACTTCCGGAGAAGAATCCTTTTGGGATCCTGCGTACGAAGAGGAACTGAATCAAGCTGATGACCATGTCACAGCGTTCTTGGCTGCATCGCTTGAAGATTCGATCACCGAGAAAACAGAGCTGGATGTTATGGAGGCATTCATTTGTTCACCGAAGGAAGAAGTTCAAAGAAGTTAAGCTTCGTAGCACCTGTAAAGTGTGCGGCACAAAAGGACACTGGGCAGGCGACTGCGAATGCCAAGGCTGCCAAGGTAAGCCGATTGGTCAATCCAGCGCTACCAAGGCTGCGCACCTCTCCGCGATCTCCGCTAGGGACTCGGAAGAGACGTCTCAGCACGAAGCTTTTGTGGTTATTGACGACGATCCAAGCCATCCAGAAGCTTACCGGGGTTCTTTAGCCCGGAGGACTTTGCGGACGAAGACAAAGACGAAGAGCTCGTCGAAGATGGCTCTTTTGAGTTCCTCGAGCCTCCTCCTGATGGGTCGGACACCGTTCTCGGGTTCGAACTTCACAGGGGACGGGCCTTCGGGGAAGTGGTACGGGAATATCCCGACCACTTTATCTGGGGCATCAAAGAGACTAGCACAAGTCCGATGCTCAGAGAGTGTTCAGTGTTTTGCAATAAACAATACGTTTTCCCGCAAAGTACAGCCCAGAGAAGGGATCTTTCCCTCTCACAACAGGAGGCTGAAGACTTCGCTCCGGTGCGGGACTGGATTATGGCAGCAAACAGCGCCAAGTCCAAGAGCAAGCTTTCCAATCTAAGGCCGAGTCCTGCTGGACCGTGCCAAGATGGATGCTGAAGGCGGATGAAGAAGATTCGCCTCAAGCAGCAGTTGCTCCAGCTGACCCGCTACCTGGAAGAGTAGGACCACCTACTCGTGAAGAGTCACGGGCCGAACCCGTTGAAGAAAGGCCTACTATGGAAGAACCAGAGACCGAAGATGCTGGAGTTTTGTTTGACCCAGCAGAAGTTTTTAACGACGCCGAGAACATACCGGTACCTGAATCTCAGGACGAGTTTATTAGCCAAGTGGAGCAAACACTGCTCGCACAGTTTAGTGACGTACCGAAGTACGGTACCAAGAGCACTTACAGCAACAAGAACAAAGCTGCGCAAGGACAGGTGTTTACTTACGAAAAGTGTTGACCTGAGCTGCAGAAGGGAATTCACGGATCCCGAAAAGTCGAGTGGGAAAAGTGGAAGCAGTTCAATGCTGCTATAGGTCTCGACGAATACCAAAATCATGAGCTTATAGAAAAAGGCCACGAGGAAGTACCTTTCAAGTGGGTTGATGCTGACAAGAATGATGCCCTGAGAGGATTTAGCCGGATATAGAGGTCAAGCACAAGAGCCGACTGGTTACCAGAGGAGACCGCGAAAGCGGCGATATCAGATCGGATTCTCCGACCGCAGATATCGAAGCGCAGAACTTAGTTGTTAGTTTTGCTTCTTCTAGGAAAGTGATGATCAGCAGCGCCGACATTACAAACGCCTACTTCCAAGGAGAGGAGCTCGACAGACTCCCAATTCTTAAGCAGCCGAAAGGTGGACTCCTTGGAGAGCCATCAGACAGACGTTTTCTGGCTAGAGTACCTGTTTATGGGACTCACTCAATCATAGTGCAACTCGTAAAGGGTATCAAGAGAATTCTATTCTCACAGCACTGTATGCTTTGCACAACAAAAGAGGGACGTCTTATCGCCCTACTATGCACGCATGTGGACGACCTTTCATGGGCGGCCGAACCAGAACCTGAACCTATCATTGAGCAATTGCTCAGTGAGCTTTCCTGCGGAAGGATCGAACGACGTGAGTTCAGATACTGCGGGAAAGAAATCAAGCAGGCGGAAGATTTCTTTATCACCGTGACATGCAGGGAGACGACTGTGAAGGTGAAGCGTATCTTCATTGCACCCAAGCGCAAAGCTGCGGCCAATTACTTGAATATAGAGCAACCAAGTGATGCCGTAATCAAGAAAAGGGCGAAGCAGCTTCAGAGAAGGAAGACTGCGGCCCCTGCGGAACCACTGCACGAGATGGAATCATCCACTCTTAGACAGATTCCATATTCCACGGGCTTCTACACCAAAAAGGGTCACTGGTGTGGAAAAGGTGCGCGTTGATCAGCGTGTACGAAGCCTGGTATCCTAGCCCTAGGAAGCCAACAGAGTTAATTGTGAGTGACTTACCGCAAGGCGCCCTTTTTGGGCCAAGGCTCAGGCGGGAAAACGATCGGTTTTCATATGCGTTTTTGACTGCCATGTACGGTAGCCGTTACAATTCTTAAGACATGATTTTCCAACTATTCGGGGATCCAGGCTGACAGGCTTGTGGGAAGGCTTCATTTCGAGGGCGGACCACTCGGGTTTTTTTTCTCTGTTTAACGAGTCTTGTAGCCAGGCCCAGAAGTCATGGGAGGAGCGAGCAAGTTTCCGGGCCAGGCCCATCGTGCGATTAGAGACTTCCACTGGGCGCAAGGCTATTTATGCAAAGCTGACAACCTCTACAGATCTCTACAGTTTCAGTGCAAGACGAATCTCTTGAATTGTGTGCATCAGACATAGGTGATATTTTCGCATGCAGTGCAGGAAGTTGTTTAAAGAGTTTCACGTCACTTCTCGAAGGTCTGCAAATCAAGGGTGCAGGCCACTAATATGAGCTGGCCTCCCTTGTCGAGGGTTCCGCGGCTTACCAGGGTTCTCTGTACCCGTGGCCCACTGCAAGACCGCAAGAGAGCGAGCCCATTGAGACCGTTTCTCAGACAAGGCAACAGGCCTCATCTTCGGCGGTGTTGCCGTTGCTTCAGGTGCACCGGCTCTGAGCTTGACGGATGCATTAAATTGTTTGAGTTGAGAATTTACGGCTCGGGGTGGCGCTTCGGGCTCCCGATGAGAGCCCACTATCAACTTAGGCGAGGTGTCATGACGGCTAGAGGGCGCAAGATGCAACATCATCATGCCAGAATCAGGGCGATCCATGACGAAGTGGGATCCCTGTTGAGTGCCTGTCGTAGGTTCGTCCTAGCCAGGCGGAGGGAAAGAAATGAGTGCCTGTAGATAGTTCTCCCCGTGCCTTTGCACTCTTCCAGGTTTCGCCTGTGTCGCGGTGATCCGTGAGCGCAAGCCGGTTCGTGAGGAACGGGCTCGATGTTCAGGGTTCGAGGCTTCGATGGTTTTCTTATCTGCCGCTTCACACTAAAGATAGCTACCATAACCATCCCTGCCGTGTCTTCACCTCTCGGACTCTTGGGCTCTGACGAACATGTCGATGCTGCATTCGACTTGCACGGCCAAGCTCTTGCCTCAACACTCCCTGCCAGGGTGAGGATGGACTCTTGCAGCACCGGAGCCCAGGCAACGATCAGCCAACGACGCTGTGTCTGCAATCGGGGTTCTCTTTGGGGGAGGCACCTTTGCACGAAATAGAGAGTAGACTCAGAAGCTCGGCTTGCCTCGGCTTCAGGCGTGAGCCGTGGGCTGGGTTAGGGTACGAACACGCGGTAGGGCCTATTTTTGTCGCAAGTCTTGTTTTGCACCTGTGTTTTTGTTTCGCGTGCTCGGAATTAATATTAGTAATATACTAGTAATAGAACTAATGAGTGGTAGTAGTAGTGTTAGTAGCAGTAGTAGTAGTAGTAGTAGTAGTAGTAGTCGTAGTAGTCGTACGTAGTCCTAATAGCAGTAAGCGCCCTCCCAGCAAAAAAACCGACGCCAAGCTGCAGGGCATGGAGATACTGAC
>CAJNDV010005869.1:73320-89525 GCA_905221635.1 Symbiodinium sp. CCMP2456 | reverse complement strand
TCTCTGGGTATGGTTATAAGTCCCCTAATTGGCGTTATAATCATAGTTACCTTAGTTATAACCCTACTTACTACGTCCCATGATCCTTTAAGCCGGGAAAAGGGCTTTCAACAAAACCTCGGCCGGCTGTACGGCTGCTGAGTTCTGAGTTCCCCCGAACTCCGTCTGTGCTCTAAGTAACATGGGAGCACACACGCACACACGCACACACGCTCTCTCTGTCTCTGTCTCCCTCTCTCTCGCTGTGAGTAGGTTGTTATGGCTTGGTTTTGGTGTGCGCAGCTCTAGTCGAATCATCAGATTCGGCAATGAAAATGGGGTAAGCGACTCATGAAGCCTTCAAGTCCTGGTCATCATCAAGGCAATTGAATTAGGTTCAGGGCTCGTGGATCCCAGATTTCTGAGTCCAAACGCTACCTCCCTTGCACTCTCGCTTTGGCAAGCTGGCAACTCCGAACCAGAACATCAGCTGAGGTGGCGAGAAGTCGAGCTGAATTCGCCTGTGAAGCCGGGTGAGCGGGGATCCCAGTCCTCAACAGTTTTGCAGGAGCAGGAGGCTGTTCAGGCTTCCGCGGAACGAGCTCGAAAGAGATTCTTTGTTTCGGGGCCGATCTTGGCTTCGTCTCACTCGTATGCAACCAAGTGTCATGACATCCACCCGCTTCAGTGGTGAGCGGTCGCATGGACAAAGGCGGAGTGGCGCGTCCAGTGTCATATACCAGGACTCGTGCGGCATGCAAGGGATACGCCATAGACAGGTGCTTCTGGCTTGTTCTACAATGTACTGCAATTTGCATGGTGTGGTCATGCGGCATCTTGGCCGCGGAGGTCGTTTCACAAGGCTTCTGCAAGCAGCTTATTGTGAACTGTTCGATCTGCCCATGTCTGCCCAGATGAAAGTACGAGTATGGCCGAGCCAAGGGCCGGGGGTCACTCTTTTGCACCCAGAGACTCCAATATTCCTTAATTAAGGAATATTCCTTAAATTATAGTAGGATCCTTAATATGATTTAAGGTATATATATATATATATGATTTAAGGTATAATTCCTTAATTAAGGGATATTGGAGTCTCTTTTGCAGGATGCGCTGTATGTCTTTGGTGGGTATGGCGGCAGCGGTGGTGACCTCAGAGCTCCAGACCCAGAGACTCTAGGGTTTAGGGTTTAGGGTTTAGGGTTTAGGGTTTAGGAATATACCTTAAATCATATTAAGGATCCTACTATAATTTAAGGAACATTCCTTAATTAAGGAATCTTGGAGTCTCTGGGGACCCCACAAATTGCCGTCTCAAAGTCTTTCGGACTGCTTGCGACGACTCGGAATCTAGGCCCGTTGCGCAGCTGCAAGTGATGCATGAGGTCGACTAGACGACATCTACCGCTTCAACTTTCCATCTAGGCTCGTGGCCGCACGTGCTTGATATGGGACTTGGTAAGTATGGTTATAAGTCCCCTAATTGGGGTTATAATTATAGTTAGCTTAGTTATGACCCTACTTGCTAAGTCCCATGATCCTTTAAGTAGGCCGAATCACAATCCCCATTGCATAGAGAACCTGCCCGGAAGGTACTGGACGAGACTTGAGGTCCAGGGAACAGCTCTGCGCTCAACTTCTGCGAGCTGAAGCTATCTTTGAGGGCAACTGTCGATTCTACGGTTCATGATATAAATCCTGCATTACCCATAATAAGGAATAGACCCATAATTCCCATAGCTTAGGGCCCCTATAACGTAATGCAGGTTTCATATCATCAACGGTATTTCCATTCGCTCCTTGTCTTCTCGGCTCCGAGGTTCCTGCTGGCCGTGAGAACAACGGTGCTGTTGTCCACGGCAACAAGATGTATTTGCCTCTTGTCTCACTGAGAGGGTTTAGGGTTTAGGATTTAGGGCTTCGTCACAATTGTGCGATGTGTGCACACTGCGAAAGAGTCTCATTCCGGTCTTCAGCTTCGAGCTATCTGAGGTTCGGGGGCTACTCCGGCTTCACTTGGTTAAATGACTTTCACAGCTTCAACTTCGACACGAGCACCTGGCAGGCTGTGCCGTTCTCACCCCAGAAGCTTAGCAATGATCTCCACAGTGGTACCCAGAGACTCCAATATCCCTTAATTAAGGAATATACCTTAAATCATATTAAGGATCCTACTATCATTTAAGGTATATTCCTTAATTAAGGGATCTTGGAGTCTCTGGGTAGCCTGGTAGCACAGCAGGCGATGGCGCAAGTTTCAAGCTGAGGTCGGGTCACAAAGGCAGCGTGCCTTCGACTCGATTTGGCTACGTGTCGGCCGTGTTGCTCGCCTGCACCTGTGCTAGTGCTTGGGACAGCGGGTTTGTTGAGGCTCATGAGGGTCCACTGCAGAAAAAAGGCATGGCGATTTCATGTACGTCTTCGGTGGCTATGACGGCTCTGCCTGGTTGAACGACATGTTCGACTTCGACTTTGAGCGAGGGTCGTCCTGGGCCTAGCTGTTCAGCGCTTTGACGGAGTCCGGCCTGGGTCGTGGTCTCCAGCTGCACTCTGCAATGGGTCGCTAAGGTGGTACTCAACGCAGGTGCAGGGCTTCATCCCCTCTGGAAGGAGGGGCACGTCAGCACGGATATTCAGGTATATGATGCAGCGAGGGTTTCTGCTTTCATCCGGGACCAAAGCGAGACATCGTGAGGGGCCGCATGAAGCAAGCATGGAGTACCGGAAGATGTGCCAGGAGTTGCCCATCCTGGGCAACTCACAATGGATCTGTCTACCTCTTCGGAGGCTATGATGGCCTCTGCCCTGGAATCCCGGAAGTGCTGATGAAGAGCTATCCTGTTCGTAGAGCAGTTGGGACTGCCCGCCAGACCCCGAGGTGTCCATCGAATGAACGACTTTCACCAGTTTCGGATGGGCTCCAGGACCGTTTCCTCGCACTCCGGCTGAGGTTTCGAAGGGTAGCACAGGAGGGCTGTAGACGCCAATGCCTAAGCTTGTTTTGACCGGTGATGGAAGGACTTGGTCGTCGGTGCGGTCGGCTGGACAGGCCGGCATTGTCGATATCGAGTTGTTATGAGTCGCAATCAGAAGCAGGTCACAGAGTCCTGCATGCCGTGGTTGAGTGAAGACTTAAACCAAGGCTGTGTGACACTGAGGCTAGCCTTGGCGAGAAGCTTGCTCACACCTACCGCAGCAAGAGTAATAGAAAGAAGAACAACAACAGAAGCAGCAACAACAACAACAGAAGCCGAAACAAGCACCACCACCACACAACCAACGACCACAACAGCAGCAAGCAACCAGCAGCCAGCAGCCAGCAGCCAGCAGCCAGCAGCAAGCAGCAAGCAGCAAGCAGCAAGCAGCAGCAGGCAGCAGCAGCAGCAGCAGCAGCAGCAGCAACAAGAACGTTCCCTCCCCAACCGCTGTTTCCGCTGCTGCTGCTGCTGCTGTTTCCGCTGCTGCTGCTGTTGCTGCTGTTGCGGACTTCGGACTGTGACGACTGCTATTATGTGGTCTTAAGAACCTTACTTTTGAACATCCGGCTGCATGGTGAAGGTGCCGTCCCCGCGCTACTTCCACGCCAGCGTAGCCGCGCCCTCAAGGTCTTAAAGCATGATCCACGACGGTTGGATGAAGAAGTAGCAAGACACGTGTATCATGGTGCTATGTTGTCAGACGGCGGATGTTGCGGTGTTTGGAACAAACGCACGGGAAAATCATAGAAGAAATCTATCGCCTCGTTGAGCGTCGCAGAAGGGGAAGGGGGAGAAGGGTCCGAACCGATCGAATCTGTGGCATGTGCAAGTGCAAGAGCGAGAAATCCCCAGGGGCAGGGTGAGCGCACTGGCCACCTTAGACCTTGCACAAGAAGAGCGTTGCTTAGAAGAGGCTGAAGACACGACAAAGAGAAGGCAGCACAGGTTTGGAAACATGTGATCTGGGCGGCAGCGAACGAAATGAGTCAGGCAGGACGAACACGGGGCGATGCAGGGAGGGAAGTTGTCAAGCAAGACACAGCGGATTGCAACATTTTTTTATGTGCCAGTAGGGTATAACACTCTCTCTGCGAGCCTGCGAGCCCGAGGTCTACGGCAATTCGTTGTTTCTCTTCGGAGGCTATAGTGGGCAGGCAGCTTTGTAGCAGTGTCGTGCTGGAAGTAACCCCGAGCCCGAAATCTGTCAACACGGGACGGCACATAATCTCGATTGGGAATAAGCATAACTTCCTTCCTGTAGCTCAGAAGTGGGTTTCCCTGGCTTGACCCAGAAACGAAACAGCTGCACGCAGAGGTGCCTAGACTATCGGGCCAAGATACGCTCAGCAGAGCCAACCCCAAACCCTAAACCCTAAACCCTGAGTAAGTCTGCAAAAGCTTGGGTGAGTTCAATCAGAATCCCGGTTTCTTCGCCCAGGATGCAGGGTGAAATGGGCTTGTCGAAGGGATCTCACGTATGTTTCAGGCTCCAGAGCTGGTCTGCCGAACCAGTTATCCCCTGGTATCTCATCGATCGAGCCTAATATAGTACCCTAAATAATAGGATCCTTATTATAAGGACCCCAAATCGAGTTTGGCAGGAACGGTTAAATGACCTCTATGAGTTCCGGTTCGACTGCCATACTTGGTCCTTGACTCAGTTCTCGGACGCCTACTAAGCCTTCTGATGCCTCTTCGGCTTGTGCCGTGCGGTTCAGGTTTGTGCTAAGCACGGAAGAGCCTCCCAGTGGCAGATCCTCGCTGGTCGCAGAGGCTCGGAGGGAGAAGAAGGGCTCTGAGTGGAAGGGGCGGACAAAGCGCTCCTTCAGCTTTGCGCCCGTGCGGTTGCACGAATGCCTTTTCGGCCTTCGAGTCTGTGATCCGCAAAGGCACTCTCCACAATCCCATCTTTGGGCAGGTGCTTTTTCGGAAGCCTTCGGAATGTGCTCGCCTGACAGTCGCAGCTGCACCTACCTCGAGGTCTGAAGTGGCAGAGGGTAGAGGTGGCCCTGTGCCAGCTTACTCAGTCCGCCATGTTCGCCATGGCTTCGCAGTCCTGGTTTACACCTTCGCTTACTCCGCCCCGTCCTGGGCCTATGAGGCAGAGTGCTCTGGATCGCTCCGAGGCGGCACCAAGAAGAGCTCCTGGCAGGACCTGGGAGCACCGCGATGAACGCTGTGGGCCTTGGGAGCATGGAGCCCCTGCGACAGAGAAGGGGCACAGACCGCAGGGGGTGGGCAGTCTGCGAGGTTTACTAGACTTGCTCACCTCCTGAGACCGGGGTGGGGCTCGAAGTGTGCAACCTGCGACTTGGGGCTTGGATGGGAAGACATCGACGGCAGCTGCAATTAAAGGGAACCTGCATAGAAGGCTCCGCTGTGAAGATTCAAAGATTGCCCGAGTGGACTCACCCTGTATAGCTCGCTAGTGATGCGATAGTCCGCTTGTTTTCCGATGTAGTCTGATCCAAGTGTGTAGCCCGAAGGGAATCTCGCCTTGTACGGCTCGCAGGTGATGTGTAGTCCGCAAGACTGTGCAGCCCGAAGGGACTGCACGACCGCTCATTTCTCTGAGTTTGGCAACTCCACCTCGACGCATCAAGCTGGCTTTGTATCTTTTGCATCAGTGATGCGGCGAAAGGGACCTGACACAAATGTTGCACGCTCGCTTGCAACAAGGGCAATGAATCTAGCCTTTATCACCTGAGACTAGAGAAGGAGAAAGACTGCGTACAATAACCCCGCCCGACCCCCAATTGGGCTTGTGATCTGTCACTGAAGCTGCACCTCACAGAAGCATTGCACTGAGCCCCAGGCTTGGTTTTTGGGCTTGATGGCTTTGAGAGGACAACTGAACTTGCGGACTGTCTAAAACTAAGTCTTCAGTAAGCCTTCAAACCTGACAAAGACTGGTTGGGCTCTGAGGCAGGATTCAGTAACAGGCTTGCAGTGCACGGCGTGCGGTTGCGCCCGGGTGAGGGCACGTTCGGGATTTCAGAGAGGGATACGGGACAGCCTCATTCCATGCCGCATGAGGAGTTTCGCAAGTGCTGGCAAGTCACAGGTCTTCAACAACTCGTTGTACGTCTTCGGCGGCTACAACGGCAGCATCGTGCCTCGAGACTGACCAGGGTTGGTAGCGTCGCAATCATTCGCTAGCTTGCGCAGCCAGTCAACCACAAGAACCCTAAGACCCCATCGACACATGGGTAGTTGTCAAAATTAGGGTCCCTTTTGGGTTACCCTAAATAATAGGTGCCGTATTATAATAAGGACCCAAAAAGGGACCCTAATTTTGACAACCACCCACATGTGGCCAGCCCGTGGCATGTCGCCTCCGGCTGTGAATGGCCCCAGATGCCCTGGTCCGCCAAATTCTGACATGTTGGTGAGACAGCTCTGCATCAGTGCGAAACTGCAAGTGCTGTTGGAGTTGAGAGGATCCTGGTCACTAGGACTGTGTGAGGGTTGCAGTGCTGTAGTTGTACTTGGAGGATCATGGGACTTAGTAAGTATGGTTATAAGTCCCCTAATTGGGGTTATAATTATAGTTAGCTTAGTTATAACCCTACTTACTAAGTCCCATGATCCTTTAAGTAGTTGTAGCATCCCATCGGCCTGCCTCGTCGGATGGAGCCGAGCTCTGCGGCACTCACTTTGACCCTGCAGCATGCCGTCACCGGCGAGAACTTGGTGACCTGGGATGACCTGGAGGAACTTCGGGATGAAATGCTGTTGACCCTACCCAACCGAGCTTTGGTGGCTTAAAAGTCCCAAAAGGGCCCCCCCAGAGGTCAAAGCTGAGGACGCAGAGAGCCCAATACCCCTTAATTAAGGAACGTATCCGAAATTATAGGGGCCTTAACAGTATGATTTAAGGTATAAGCCTTAATTAAGAGGTATTGGGTTGTCTGGGGACCCTCAACCCTAAACCCTAAACCCTAAACCCTCAACCCTCCGATGGGCATGCTGTGTGGTGTGCGAGCTTCGGTGTTATGGCGGGTATGTTAGTGCAATGTTGGTGAATGTTGGGTGTGGGTGAAGAGGCCGCGGCCATAGGCAACTGCCTCAGCCAACTTTGGCGTTCAACCTAACCTAGCCGGGCAGGTGGAAAAGAGGTTCAAAAAAAAACCCTCAACCCTAAACCCTAAATCCCAAACCCTAAACCCCAAACCCTAAACCCTAAACCCGGCCCTGGGGAGCCAGGAGTCGACCACAGCCTCGCAGCTGCGACAGCGCGCCGCTTCGGCGCTCGGGCTCCGGGACGTCACCGCGCTGCGCCTGCTGGCCGCCTTTTCCCAGACCTCCGGGGGTTTTAGGGTTAAGGGTTAAGGACCTTTTTCAGCGTACTGCTAGGGCCGGCGACCATTCTGGGGCCCCGCAGCCTCGCATCTTTGAGAATTGCTGGGTGCACTTGGAGGTTCATGGGTAGTTATAAGTGGAGTTATAAGTAAGCTAGCTATAATCATAACCCATATTCGGGGGACTTATAACCCTACTTATAACTACCCATGAACCTCCAACCCTAAACCCTAAACCCTAAACCCTGAAGCTCCAAGTAGGACAACAGAATTCGAGGGTGGGGCCAAGAGGTCGACCGGGGGCCTTCAGATTGAAGTCTCTCGTTGCAGTTCCCAGAGACTCCAATATCCCTTCTAGGGACCCTAACCACGGCTACAGGGGGGGTTTAGGGTTTAGGGTTGCAGTTCCCAGAGACTCCAATATCCCTTAATTAAGGAATATACCTTAAATCATATTAAGGATCCTACTATAATTTCAGGAATATTCCTTAATTAAGGAATATTGGAGTCTCTGGGTTCCTCTCTTTCAATCGGGTTTGGGTCGGTGTTTTGGAGCAACACGTGGCAGATCGTGGTCGTCCTTGTCGTCGTTTCCGCTGTCGTGGTTGGTCGCGGTGGCTGGGGTCCTTGTGGTTGCTATGCTGGCTGTCGTTTTCGTTGTGGTTGTGGTGGTGGGCGGGGGTTCCGGTGGCGGTATGGTTGTGGTTGTGGCATTGTTGTGGCAGCTGGTGTGGTTGTGGATGTGGGTGTGGCTGTTCTTCGCCTTGTTGTTGTTCTTTGACATTCGGGAGTTTCCGAAAATACGGGGTACCTTGTTTTGGGGTCCTAATAATAAGGATCCTACTATTTAGGGTACTATATTAGGGTCCCCTATTTCGGAAACTCCCATTCGGTGCCTCTGTCAATGCAGCGAGAGCTGGAGGCCTGCTGCTGTGCACCGTGGAGCTGCAGAACCACGGAACCTTGAAGTCCGCAGGACCACGATTTTTACTGTTGACCCTGTGTAGAGTGTAGTGCAACGTCTGCAAGGAGTGAAGGATGGCGACGTGCTTCAAGTTCTCTTCACGGAAGGCGCGTTTCGGGACCCAGAGACTCCAATATCCCTTAATTAAGGAATATACCTTAAAAGTCATATCAAGGATCCTACTATAATTTAAGGAATATTCCTTAATTAAGGAATATTTGAGTCTCTTTCGGGAGCTTCCGGCGCAAGTTGGCCCTGCCCTGTGCCGCCTTTGGCCAGGCCTTGGCTTCGTGACCTGGACGAAGTCCCGGGCGCAGCTTTGGCGGCTCTCAGGCCAGGGCCCAGCAGAGCCCTAAACCCTAAACCCTAAAACCCTAGAGCCCTAAAACCCTAAAACCCTAAACCCTAAAACCCTAAAACCCTAAACCCTAAACCCTAAACCCTAAACCCTAAACCCTAAAACCCTAAAACCCTAAACCCTAAAGCCTCAGCCCCTCCCTGCCCTCCTGTGCCCCCGAGGCGGCGAGCCGGCGGCCAGTGTGGCTCTCCCCAGGGAAGATGGCGACGTGCTGTCCATGGCCTTGGACCGGATACTTTGTCATAGTTGGGTAACATTTTACATTTTTAAGGGTACTTAAACCCAATAAGGAATATAAATGTAGATTTTTAATACCACCCCAACCATGAACTAGGATCTCCGCCACCTTGGCGGCTCGAACCGAAAGGACCGTGAAAGTCTGGGCGACCCGGCTGAGGGCTCTGTCTTCCATCGCTTGGATCTCATGTGATCTCATGGTGAGTGGGGTCAAGATGTGCTAGTGCATCATACCCAGAGACTCCAATATTCCTTAATTAAGGAATATTCCTTAAATTATAGTAGGATCCTTAATATGATTTAAGGTATATTCCTTAATTACGGGATATTGGAGTCTCTGGGTAAGTTGTGCTGAGTGTCTTGGCCGAGTCATATCCCGAGGATGTGGGGAGAGGTGAAGTCGTCTTCGACCACTCAAACGGTGAAAGCGGATCAAAGGCCCTGGCCATCTGCCAGGGTGGGCAGCTTGTGGCATTCTGGGGCGATGCCGACGGCGAGCCCGGTCAACTGCAAGTTTGGAACATCCACGAAAAGTGCTGTGTCTGCATCTGCAGAGATTGTGCCGCTTTAGTGTGCTTTTCTCCAGACGGTCAGCGAGTTGTCGCCGGCGGCCTTTTCGATGCTCCTGCAAGCGTTTGGGACATTTCTGCCGGAAAGCAGCTCTGGACATTGGGGCACGGCACGGATGGGTTCTTCTCTGGGCTGCTCTTCTCACCCGATGGCTCCTCAGTCGTCATTGCCAGCCGAGAACCAAACTGGGAGGAGATCGACTTATGGTGCGGAAAGACTGGATCGTGGTTAAGGGGCTTAGGCGGGGGAGCCTTTGGCTTGGCATTCTCCGAGGATGGTGAAGAACTGGCTGGGCTTGACGAAGTTTGCAGCACCGTTTACATCACAAGCACCTTGACAGGGTCGGTGCTGGTGCAGCTGAGCCTCGCAGAGTGGGCAGGCTCGCGCTGTAGCCAAGCAGTGCTCAAACCGAGCTCAGGGGACTTTTGCTTCGCGGGCGTTTGGGAGGAGGATGGTGTCACTGCAACTTAGTTCATCAATACCCAACCTTTAAACTTCTTGGGTTCTTCTAGTTTAATTAATCTGAAAGCTTAACCTTTTATGCCTCTGGCTTATTGGCGAAGTAAGGCAAGGACCATCCGAAAGCAGGAGGTCTTTAAGTTCGCCGTAAGGGACGATCCCGGCGGCCTTTGCTTATGCTGACCGCACGTCAGTCGGGAGCCGCTTGGACCCTGCCGGAACCCAGAGAGCCCAATACCCCTTAATTAAGGAAATATACCTTAAATCATACTCTTAGGGCCCCTAAAATTTAAGTTATCTTCCTCAATTAAGGAGTATACCTTAAATCATAATATTAGGGCCCCTATAATTTAAGGTATCTTCCTCAATTAAGGAATATACCTTAAATCATAATATTAGGGCCCCTATAATTTAAGGTATATTCCTTAGTTAAGGGGTACTGGGTTCTCAGGGTCAACACTCCGGGCCTCTAGCCGAGTCCTGGCTTCGAGGGTAACTATAGGCGCCTAGTCCAAGCGAGGAGCGCTTCCGAACAAGATCGAGGAAGTCTGTGAAATCGCGTATTCGAGGACCCCTCCAAAAGATTGGGAGTTTCCGAAAATAGGGGACCCTAATGTGGTACCCTAAATAATCGGATCCTTAATATAAGGACCCCAAAATAAGGTACCCCAATTTTCGGAACCCCCCATTTGGAAGTCTATGTCGGAGCAATCGAAATTCGAGGCGCTTCCAGGCCGGGGAAGGGCCCAGGCGGGGCGACGCCACTCATCCCGAAAAGCGAGTCTGTTCGCAGCGGGATTCGAAAGGGGGGATACTACCTAGTCGCAGGAGAAGAACCGGCGCATGCCCCACGGCCCCAGGCTTCAGCGAACAGTCTGGATTCAAGACGGCTCACGTAAACGAAGGACAACGAACTGTGCCTTTCGAACTGATCTTGGGGCGTTTTCAGAAGAAGTTGGATGAGTTCAGAGGCTGCTCGGCTTCGGAGCCGCCGTACCTCTGCATCGCCGTGAACTTTCGCTACCAAGAGCTTCGCCACTTATCCGGTGGAGCAGGAATCCGAAGAGGCCACTGGGCTGGGACGATGCGTACGGCCTGTGAAGCCACTGGAGACGGTACCATCCGTCGAGTGATCCGGGTTGTCTGCGATGGGGTAGGATGGGATGTGGCAGTCCGCGCCCAGGAACCCTCGCCGGACCTGGATGTGCCCCTTGTGAGCCTGTGTCAAGAAATTGGGACCGGCACAGCCCCGAACAATAGCTCTGGCCCTTCTGTGCCCCGTCAATTAATTAAGCCGCAGCTTCATGGGGGTTTCTGAAAATAGGGGACCACAAGTAGTAGGATCCTAATTATAAGGACCCCAAAAGAAGGTACCCCTGATTTCGGAAACTCCCTCATGAAGTACCACTGGCAAAATCTTCCTCAAGCTCCTCCTTGGCTTCCAGCACCTCTGTATCGGACAAGCTCGGAGGTGTTGGAGATGGTCGCTGCTGAGCACTCTCCAAGTGAAGTTCTGAGTAGTCCCGGTCCTGTAGGAGCCTGTAGTGACTGTAGTGGTGAGCTGACACTTGTTCGTGATGCGCGGCAAGTCGGCTCTTGTGGCGTGGATCTCCTTTTTTGTGTCCTTCTGAAACGGCGGACCCGAGGCAGGACAGGATTCCACAGCCTTCCATAATTCGCTTGTGGCTCTTAGGATATGGAACAGCATACGTAAGACTGGGTCGCTACAGCGAGTCGGACAGGCTTTGTCGCTTTGGCGTCGCAGGTGTTTCCTCGGGATGCCATATGGGTAGTTCTCTAAATTAGCGTCCCCTTTACTTTAGGGTCCAGTTTATAAGGGTGTCGTACTATATTTGGGACCCGAAAAGGGACCCTAATTTAGAGAACTACCCATATGGTCCATCGAAGCAATCCCAAAGACCCTAAACCCTAAACCCTAAACCCTAAACCCACCCTCGAACTGGGGATCCGGCCTTCGGCATTTTGCTTCAGGAATCTCAAGCATGAAGAGAGTCTCTACGCCTGACTGGGTCCGAATGTAGGCTGGTTCCTTTTCCGAAGACAACGATGCAGACAGTGACAGACGCTAAACCCTAAACCCTAAACCCCGATGTTCAATTGCTTCTAGCGGCATCTGTTTCTCTCCTCAGCCCTCAAGCCCTCAACTCCCAAGCCCTCGGGCTTTCTCATATATGAAAAACCACAATCGTCAAATGCCCGGACACACAGACACAACAAAAGCCGGAAGGACCCCTAAGCACGAATGCGCCAAATTTCGAAATACTACTGTAGGAACCTGATTAAGAAACCCTGGCCCCATAACCCCAATATATAAGGGCTCATATTAAGAACCCTAATAAAGAGCCAGGGTTTCTTAATCAGGTTCCTACAAATTACACTCATCTCCACGCCAAGAGTCGCTTCACTGCTTTAACTGCTAACCCAGAGAGCCCAATACCCCTTAGTTAAGGAATATACCTTAAGTTCTTGTCTTAAATCATAATATTAAGGCCCCCATAATTTAAGGTATATTCCTTAGTCAAGGGGTATTGGGTTCTCTGGGACTGCTAAGTCCTGAAGCCCTACCGTGTGGTGCACGGCTTCTGAGAGAGAGTCAGGCATCAGGGTCATTGCCCAGAGACTCCAATATTCCTTACCTAAGGAGTATTCCTTAAATTATAGTAGGATCCTTAATTTTGATTTAAGGTATATTCCTTAATTAAAGGATATTGGAGTCTCTGGGTGCTACCGTCGCATGTAGCCTAGCCCCTTTCATTCACAAAAGGGACAGGATGAGCCTACGGCGTATATCTGCTGCGTACTCGCGTGTATTGAGCGATTCTGGAAGCTTGACTTCCCTTCATCCGGTCTTCAAAGCAGTGGGCAATCTTCTAAACAAGATGCGACAGGTACATCCTAATTAGGAAAAGTCTGTGGATCCGAGAGAACCTGTGTGCATGTAGGCGGCGCTGGAATCAGCCTAAGGTGCTGAACGACTTTTACGAGTTCCGATTCGAACCTGTCAGCATACCGCTTGATGCCCAGGACTTCTTGTTGGCTGCTTGTTTGGGGGTTTCCGAAAACAGGCAGACCCCAATATTTATAGTACCCCAAATACTAGGATCCTTACAACAAGGACCCAAAAGAAGGTACCCCTTATTTTCGGAAGCTCCCATCTGGTCGTGCTTCGGGATGTCGGGTGATGTCCGTCCCCAGAGACTCCAATATCCCTTGATTAAGGAATATACCTTAAACCATATTAAGGATCCTACTATAATTTAAGGAATATACCTTAATTAAGGAATATACCTTAAACCATATTAAGGAAGGAATCTTGGAGTCTCTGGGTCTGAGGCCGTCAAACCTGGTGGATGACCTGAGAAAGCTGATCAACAATCCAGCATTTGCAGATGCAGCCTTCCCAGCTTCCCTGCTTGGAGGTTCATGGGTAGTTATAAGTAGGGTTATGGGGTCCCTTTGAGGGTTGATTGAAAGGGTTCTATAGGGTCTAGGGTTTAGGGTTTAGGGTAGCCTTCCCAGCTTCCCTGGAACTGTCGGCATCTGCTTGGAGGTTCATGGGTAGTTAGAAGTAGGGTTATAAGTCCCCTAATATGGGTTATCATTATAGTTAGCTTACTTATAACCCTGCCCAGAGAGCCCAATACCCCTTAATTGAGGAATATACCTTAAATTATAGGGGCCTTCATATTAAGATTTAAGCTATATTCCTTAATTAAGGGGTATTGGGCTCTCTGGGTGGAACTGTTGGCATCTGCTTGGAGGTTCATGGGTAGTTAGAAGTAGGGTTATAAGTCCCCTAATATGGGTTATAATTATAGTTAGCTTAATATGGGGGTTATAATTATAGTTAGCTTACTTATAACTCCACTTATAACTACCCATGAACCTCCAAGTGGAACTGTTGGCATCTGGTGGGGTAGTGCAGGAGCCCTCGCTGTCCATGAAAGCTGAAATGTAGCTGCCCAGAGACTCCAATATTCCTTAATTAAGGAATATTCCTTAAATTATAGTAGGATCCTTAATATGATTTAAGGTATATTCCTTAATTAAGGGATATTGGAGTCTCTGGGTGAACAGGTCACTTTCGTAGTTGAGAACCAGTCTGTGTACGCAACGTCGTGGCCTCAGGGGCTCTGCTATCGTCATGCAGTCGTTGCTGCCGCTAGCAGCAACCGGGATGTGGAATCCATCAGCAACAAAGTCTTGTGCTTCGAGATGAGCTGTGATTCTGTGTGTCTTCCCGCTAAGCCCCTAAACCCTAAACCCTAAACCCTAAGCTTGAGAGGCGTGCGCATTTGGCTGCTCGGTCCGAACACTTCAGAGCGCTCTTCTACGGAGGCATGCGAGAGTCGCGGCTCGGCTTACGACCTTAAGCCCTAAAGGAGGGCCCGGTTTAGGGTTTAGAGTTTAGGGTTTAGGGTTCTACCCGAACCCCGGATCCTAAATTTCAATGCTCCTAAATCCGAGAAGCGTCAAGACGAAGCTTAGGCTAAGGGTTTTACACTTGACCTTAAAGGGCGGGCTTCAAAAGGCAGGGCTGGGTACAATGTGAAGATGTCCTTCAGCCCTGAAGCACTTGGGAAGACCCTAAAATGACTCAGTAGTCGTACTAAACTCTGAGCCACAGAAAGCACGGTTTAGGGTTTAGGGTTTAGGGTTTGGGGTTTAGGGTTTAGGGAAGCTTGGGGCTTTGGAGCACCTTGGTTTTTCAGGTCCGATGCCGAGGAGCAAATCGTGCTTCAAGATGTCGCGCACCCCGTCTTCCTCTTGCTACTAGAGCACCGGCCTCGGATTGGCTAAAAGCCCTTTAGGGGGTTTGGGGTTAAGGGTTTAGGGTGGGGATTCTACTTGGAGGATCATGGGACTTAGTAAGTAAGGTTAGAAATAAGGTAGCTATACGTATAAGTTTATAAGTACTTATAACCCCAATTAGGATACCTATAACCTGACTTGCAGATCCTCCAAGTACCTAAACCCTAAACCCTAAACCCTAAACCCTAAACCCTAAACCCTAAACTCTGCGGTGGAGGGAACCTGTGGATGCAACGAGCAACCTTGGCTTGTCTGCAGTGCCAAGGTACATCTACACCGATCAGGCCTCGTTGTTGCTGACCTGCCCAGCCGCCCTAATATAGGGGCCTACATAATTACACATACCATGTTGGGGCTTCCCTAGGATTATCATAGTATGCTGGCCCTAAAACCCCATTCTAATTCTTAAGGCCCCTATCTTATCCGGTAACGCGCAGGTATTGCTGGCTCTTGGCTCTTGCCTTCGTCTGCAGGTTGGAGAAATCTCCTCCGAGCTGGCGGTGCACCTGCTCATTGCGGCAGAGCGGTTCCTCTTAGATCGCTTGAAGGCTTCCCAGCGGTTTAGGGCTTAGGGCTTAGGGGTTTAGGGTTTAGGGGTTTAGGGTTTAGGCAGCCACTTTGAACACTTTGTAACCGTGAGATCCCATACAGTACGATACCTCCAAGATAAATAGCGATTCAGGCATGTGGAGTTGGTCGGGTCTGTCTGCCCTCCCAGGTCCTAGGTAACCGCTTAGCAGCTAAATCGGTGTTTTGAGTGCTTGGTGGCTCGATGCGGTTGTTTTCAATGCCGATCTGGCTCGAGCATGGAGCAAGCCGCATGAGTCAGCCGAACCATATGGCTTACTTTCCAAAGCCGGTGCTTGCTGTTTTGCTTTTGTAGGGCACAGCCCCCCTTTCTAGTATCATGAGATGATCTCGACTGTCGGCTAGCCTGAACAGGGCCAGGGCACTCATCGACCGATCTTAACCAGGAAAGCAGCCACAAGTCAGAACCAGGAAGAGGATTGATTCAGTTTTGTGGCGCTGAGCTGTTTGCAAGCGCTGCCGACGCCTGAGGGGGCATGGGCATGTCTGTGAACATGTGCTCGCTGTGTCCGAGAAGGTCAGCTACGGAGTATGGCAGGTGGTTCCCGTGTGTTCGAATACTGGGCCACAACCTCATTTTGCCGCTGCCTCTAAACCAGCCGTTTATGTCGTGCGTCCAGCTGTGACAGCGTTTGACAGCATTTAGGCCAATCAAAGACATGGCAGGGCTCATGCACGAAAGCTGTCATGGCTCACGCTGGAGGATCCAACAGCTACAAACGTGTGGCAGTGCCCCCGGCAAGAGGGATTGACAGGATCGTCTGCCCAGGACGCTGCAAGCACGCATACATCCGACTCCAAAGTTCCCACCCCGTACGCCTCAGTCACGAGGCTCGTTTGTAAGCACGATGAGCAATGCTACCCGATGCAGAAGGCTGGGGCGTGCTGGGGCAACCCTAAACCCTTAAACCCTTAAGCCCTAAACCCTTAAACCGTAAACC
>CAJNDV010005869.1:62702-73232 GCA_905221635.1 Symbiodinium sp. CCMP2456 | reverse complement strand
CCTAAACCCTAAACCCTACACCTAGTTCGCCTCGACTTACCAGCGACTTTTTGCAGGGCTTGGAGCCTGGGCACTGGGTCCTCCACAGCAGCGACATTCCGACAGGAGACGGGGTGGCCCTGCGTCTGAAGGGTCTTAGGGTTTAGGGTTCCGGGTTTCGAGTTTAGGGTTTTAGGGTTTAGGGTTTTAGGGTTTAGGGTTTAGGTAGGGTTCAGGGTTTCGAGTTTAGGGTTCAGGGTTTAGAGTTTAGGGTTTAGAGTTCAGGGTTTAGTGTTTCGGGTTTAGGGTTTAGGGTTTCGGGTTTCGGGTTTCGGGTTCAGGGTTTAGAGTTTCGGGTTTAGGGTTTCGGGCTTTAGGGTGTAATCCTACACTTCGCAGACCTGCGGGGCAGGAGCTCCGTACGCCTTTGTCAGTGAGTGGGTCCAGGAGTGCGATGCCCGGTACATCCGCTGCTCCGAGTCCGTCTGCGAGAGAGAGAAAGAGAGAGAGAGAGAGAGAGAGAGAGAGAGAGACCTCCATCACAGTCCCTTCAAAGCCCCATAACACATGGGGGGCCCATGAGGCCGAGGGACCTAACCCGTCCCTTATGCCCGGTGGAAGAAGAGAGACCTCCACATTGTTGTGTCGAAATGTCACTCCGAAAGTTGAAGTCCCTCGGTGCGGGCGGAAGCACGGCCTTCTGTCTGGTTTAGGGTTTAGGGTTTAGGGTTTAGGGTTTAGGGTTTAGGGCTGTGCTGAAGTGAAGAAGACCTGCACCGTGTTTTCAGTATAGGACCTGCACCGTGTTTTCAGTATAGGTCCCGCCGCTGCCCGAAATCGGGCGGGGGGACGCGAACGCCCGGACTCCCGCATGCGGTGCAAGCGTCGCATTACTTACTAGTACAGGGTCAGGAGAAGCGGAGATCTTTTTGCACGTTAAGGGTTACTTTGGAGCTCTTCCCAGAGAGCCCAATACCCCTTTATTAAGGAATATACCAGAAATCATAGTATTAAGGCCCCTATAATTTAAGGTATATTCCTTAATTAAGGGGTATTGGGTTCTCTGGGTCCTTACCTCACTATTCTCGGAAAGCAGCGGATTCCCGGTCCCGCGTTTGGCATACGGCCTCTTTGTGCGGATGTCAGTTTTTGTGGCGTTGCTAACTGGTTGCGAGGGGGCTGCTCAGCAGTTGTCGGCGGACTCTTATGCCAGAATTTGCTAGAAGATCTCTTTTCTAAGCACCGGTCGTGATGCCTCTTCCTCTAACTGTAACTGCCATCGCATGCAGATGCAGTCAATGTCGGGCGAATGTTTGGCAGTGTAAACTTATTGTATGCTCCTTCTGAGTCCTTCCTCTCGCCTTTGTACCGTCGTTTCACGCTCCCCACAAGGCTCGGCAACAGGGGTGAGCCTTCGGCTCGGGAAGCCTCGACAGCCCCTTCCGTCCCTGAGTGAGAGAGAGTCAGCCAACAAAGGGAGTGCCTCCATACGGGGGCTCGCCCCCAGACCCTGTGAAAGAAGGAGAGAGTGAGGCCCAGTGCGTGGAAACGTACAAGGGCCGCTCGGAAGAACGGTCCCTTGTCTGTGATGAAGAAGAGAGACGGAGAGAGAGAGAGAAAGAGAGAGAGAGAGAGGGAGCTAGAGAGGAGACAGAGAGCCAATATCTTGCAGTCATTCATTTGAGGCTGCGCCACTGTGGAGAGCGCGGGGCTTGCAACTGTCAGCTGCTAGCAGTCGCATGAGCTCCGGTAGAGTGCCTTTTTATGGACGGGGGTTCTGATCTGTGCGGTCCACCTTGTCTTGATGGTCCGACAGGACAGGGGTGGCAGGCAGATACAGATTGGATGGGGGCAAGCGTAAGCACGAAATATGGGGGTTTCAGAAAATAGGGGACCCTAATATAGCACCCTAAATAATAGGATCCTTATTATAAGGACCCCAAAATAAGGTACCCCTAAATTTCGGAAACCCCCATATCATATGGGTTTGCTGAATCACTGAAGTGAGGCACGTCCGATGCTCTTTCCTCTCAGGCGCTCCTGGTTCGGATCTGTGCACCCGGAAGCCCAGGAGGCCTGTCGCACAGCATCGAAGCCGAGAGATTTCAAGCGGCACTACGCTTTGAGCAGCTTGAGGTTGGCCTGGTTCCCAAAGATCTTCCGAGCCCCTTGGAACCGCAGTTTAGGGTTTTAGGGTTTAGGGTTTGGGGTTTAGGGTTTTGGGTTTAGGGTTTAGGGTTAGTGAAGACAAGTAGTGAAGGCTGAGAGGCACTGACAGGGATTCTGCTTTCTCTCTTTCTTGGTCTCTTCTCCCTGACGCTCCTGAGGGCATCTCTGGTCATTTGCACTGCCAGGCCCGGAGATGCTGACGCCACAGAAACTACGGCGACAGAAGCCTGGAGCCAAGAAGGGTCCCAACTTAAAGGATCATGGGACTTAGTAAGTAGGGTTATAACTAAGCTAACTATAATTATAACCCCAATTAGGGGACTTATAACCATACTTACTAAGTCCCATGATCCTCCAAGAAGGGTCGGCGCTCACGTTCGCAGCAAAGAGCCTGTGAGCCGAGGACCCCAGCCTCGTCCGATTCAGCCCAATCCTCGGCTTCAAAGGATGCCCAGCGACATGCCATACCGCCTTTTTCTAAAGTTTTCAAATCAATATTTTGAGCCGGATTTTCTTGATTTTTCGATCAGGAAAAAGGCGGCTACAGCACCGGTGATGAAGCAACGACCGACGAGGCTTGGCACTGTTGGCACTCTACTGTGCACCTACGCAGCCCGCAGATGTGAAGCCTTGAACAGCACTTAATCGCTACTGCAAGGCCGCCACACCTCCGGGAGAGCCAACAGATGCAGAGAGCTGCTTCGTACGCATTCAAAACCATTGAAGTCTGCATCCAACACCGACTGAGCAGCACAGCCGAAGGACAGCGATCTAAAGTTGACCCATCCCATCGTCAAGGGCTTCACAACACCAACAAGAAACATGCAGGGGTCATTTGCCTCTGCAGTCCTTGAAATTCCCTGAATATTTGATGCAAACGCTCCTTCCACATGCCACTGGCAGGAGGGTCTGTGAACGGCCCAAACTTAATGACCTAGCTGCCCAGGACTAGCTGCATCCGAGTTTTTCGTGCAGGCGCTGGGGGCATAGGGACCTGTTCGAGGCTTTATTGTAGCGCTTTGCGGCGTCCGCCTTGGCCCGGTCGCAGGCGCAGGTGTAGTCTCCGCATCAGCCCAATCAGCAGGTTTAGAATGCAAAAGACGACGAATGTGGGTCGGGAAGGGGGGACGGCCCTTTAGCTAGTGGGAGTATTGGGGACCAAGAGTGGCCAACAAAACGAAAGCATTTGATCTGGCTGGAGGCGACGGACAATCCCTATGTCACGGACGGCCACGGCGTGCGCTTGCGTTCGCTGCTTAGCCGCCTTCCTTGCGCACATGAGCCACCGGTCCGCTGTATGGTCCAGTCCTCATGCTGGCTCCGTTGCGCACTCCCTTGGGCTCAGGACTCCTGGTAGCTCCGCGCGTCGCGATCACCGGAGCACAGGCACATGTTCCAAGTTGTAGCACAGCTATAGCACTGGTTCGACATGGTGCAGCTGGCATCCATCGTCAGCAGTGTCAGCTGTTTGCCCCTCTTCCCACTCTCCACACGATGACTTGGTCGGCAGGCTGCAGCTGCAGATGGATCTTGGGGTCCGCTCACCTTGCGGAAGATGCCTCAGGCGGAACGATGGGGAAGTGAATCACAGCTTTTCGAATGCTGGACGGCACGGCTTGTGAGGGAGAGAGGTGGTTCCGGATCCAATTTCACAAGCTGTCGAGAGGCTTCAGTGCTCCAAACTACAGAGGACGAAGAGGAAACAGAAGCCAGGGCCCAAGGCGCTCTGCTGTTTGAGGCAAGGCTCTCATAAAACTAGAGGGCTCGGAGAAGTTACTTGCGTCCTAGTCAGATCACGAAAACCCTAAACCCTAAACCCTAAACCCTAAACCCTAAACCCTATCAAAGTGCATGACGAAGAGCCCCCAGGATCCTCTTGCGCCTGGCCAATGGTCCGGCACATGGTCGGATAGAATGCTTCCCAGAGACTCCAATATTCCTTAATTAAGGAATATTCCTTAAAGGATAGTAGGATCCTTAATATGATTTAGAGTATATTCCTTAGTTAAGGGATATTGGAGTCTCTGGGTTGCGCAAGGGACATCGTGGCGTGTGCTTCATCTGAGGATCGGGGATGCCATTAACTTTTGCATCCACGGCGACACTGAGATCTTGCTGAGGGTGTCCGTCGCACAGCTTCTCCGACAGCCCACGTGGGCATCTTTTTAAGGAGTTGGTCCTCAGCTGTAGCACCCCTTAAGGCACAGAAGAGACTGGCGAGTGGATCCGAATGTTGGCAACTCAGTTTCTGCTGCTTTCGTTTCAATTCTAAGCCTTCCCAGAGACTCCAAGATCTCTTAATTAAGGAATATTCCTTAAATCATAGTAGGATCCTTAATATGATTTAAGGTATATTCCTTAATTAAGGGACATTGGAGTCTCTGGGATTATAAGGACCCCAAAATTAGTACCCTAAATAATAGGATTCCTATTATAAGGACCCCAAAATAAGGTACCCCTAAACCCTAAACCCTAAACCCTTATCTTCTGCACCTCAGGCCTTTGGCCTTCAACGAGAGGATGGGGATGGCTGGTATGGGCCCGGGGCCGCAGAGGGAAAGGGCACTCTGCGCATTTGCAGGTTTAGGGTTTAGGGTTTAGGATTTAGGGCTTAGGGCTTAGGGTTTAGGGTTTAGGGTTTAGGGTTTAGGTTGGTTCGCGAGGTTTAGGGTTTAGGGTTTGGGTTAAAGGCACTTTCGCCCGAACCCCGAGGACTCTCGACGAAAGCAGCCCGAAGATGGAGGGGACTGCGCGGGCCTCAGCAGAGACCGACATCCATTAAAAGAACAACTATGTTTTTTTCGGTTTATTTTAGTTTTTTTATGTTAGCTGTCTGTCAACTATGTTATGTTTTTTGTCGGTTTATTTAGGGTTTTTTTTTATATGTTAGCTGTCTGGTTGCTTTCAATCGCATTCGAGGCGTTTGCGCCGCTGGGCCCTGCCTACTGGAGCATTGTGGTACGCCTGGCCGGGGTTTCGGGTCCAGCTCGGCATCCCCTCTTGACAAAGCCGAAAGCGGCTTACAAGCCCGAAACCCCACCAAACCTTAAACCCAAAACCCAAAACCCTGAACCCTGAACCCTAAACCCTAAACCCTAAACCCTAAACCCGAAACCTTAACCCCTAAACCCTAAAATCCTAAACCCTAACCCCTAAACCCTAAAATCCAAAACCCAAACCCCTAAACTCTAAACCCCCAAAGCACCGGAGAGCGCTGCCAGACGGAGCTCCCGCCGACCCCGGAGCAGTTCGCCCGGTGCAGCGACCGGGAGCCCGGGCCCCGGCCTCCTTCACAAAGAAGCCTAGTTTAGGGTTTAGGGTTTAGGGTTTGGGGTTTCGGGTTTAGGGTTTACCCAGACCACCGGGAGGATCCAAAAAATAGATCCCCTAAGGGGTTCCTATAAAGTACCCTTTAGTAGTTGGGGTCCCAAATTAGGGGATCTACTTGTTAGATCCTCCCGGTGGTCTGGGAAGAGTACGGTGGGCGCAGATGTGCGTAGGATGTACAACGTACATGCTTATTTACTTTGTTTGAGACTTTCTTTGGGGAGGAGAAGGCCTAAACCCTAAACCCTAAACCCGATTGAACTGACTCTTCGACCCAAAGGCTTGTGCTCTACGAGCTCCATCTGGGAAGCTTCACCAGTGCTGGTCTCAGACGCGCCCATGGCAGGCCGACCTGGGACGCTACAGATTTCCGGCTAGCGTTTAATTCTGTTGCCGAGGCGAGGGCACGCTGGTGGCGGCGGCTGCTAAGTTGCCGCATCTCCGCGACCTCGGCCGGTTGCCAAGAGGGACTTTCCGAAATTTGGGATACCTTATTTTGGGGTCCTTATAATAAGGATCCTATTATTTAGGGTACTATATTAGGGTCCCCTATTTTCGGAAACCCCCAAGAGTCCTCTTGTGGCGGAGCCGGCCCCGGTAGCATACTGTGGCCCTTCCATGCCTTTCCTCCCAGGCGTCACCGCCATTTCGCTCATGTGCCAGCCTTAGTCGCCTTTGAACAACAGATTTCGTAGGCCAATTCCTCCTGAAATCTCCTGAAAGCCGAGTCTCCGTTCGTCTGCACTTGCCCAGGCCAGTGCAGCAGGACGTGCCTGGGCCTTGGAGATATTTGGAGCATGCGCGGCGGTGGTTTTGCATTCTCCTTGGTGGCATCGCCGCCAAAATTACTCATCATGATCATGTCTTCGTCGGTACACTGTTACCCGCGATTAACAAGCCTCAACTTGTCCTCCCGCTTCTCCCGAGCTGTTCAACTGGGCTGAGGCGGCGCCTGACCAGCGGAGAGTTGGATCGGTGGGGTCCCGCTCTTAGATATTATCGTAGCGTAGCAGACAGAAGCTAAGCTCTGACAAGTCAAGTCGTGCAGGCTATGACGTGATTTCCTTTGCCGCAGTTAAGAGCTCAGCTGGGGCTGTGACCGTAAACGCCTTTGGCAGCCTGCCTGTGTCGTCCAGAGCAGCACTTCAAGCATTCGGTCGTTCCGAAGCAGACCGCGGGTCTCTTCGTGTTGCCGAAGGGAGTCAGCCCTGAAAAACCCATGTTGTTGTCAGGCGCCGCACCAGAACATTGTACAAGTGCGTGTCGTTCAGGACAAAGTCGTTGGGCCAGGAAAATAGAGGTCACAGCCTGTCGAGAGCTAAACCCTCAACCCTAAACCCTAAACTTTAAGCTCCCCGGGTGGCTGCTCTTAGTGCTTCGCAGCTCCAGGTCGATGCCTCCTACGGCGGTCTGCAGGACCTAGCACACTTCGTTCAGCAGGCCCACATGCAAAGGCCCTGGAAGGTCAGAGAGCCCAATACCTTAGTTAAGGAACATACCTTAAGTTATAGGGGCCCTAATATTATGGTTTAAGGTATATTCCTTAATCAAGGGGTATTGGGCTCTCTGGGAGGTCAATGTGGCCCGAGTTACAGAGACCGAACTCCTGTTCTTTCGAGGCTGGACCTTGCCGTTATTGTGGACTTTGTTTTCAACCACATGATGTGGGGCCAGACCCTCAGAAAAGACAGCTGTCTGGTGCTTAGCAGGGAATGGAGGGATGGGTTATAGGGACTACTATAAGGGACCTTAAGGGACTATCATAGGGATCCATTCCCCCATTCCCGACTAGGCACCAGACAGACAAAGAGGCATGCCATGAACTCTGGGAAAGCCGGCAAGGTGCTCAGTTCCTCTATGGACCGCATCTCTTCCTCCCGGAGGCGAAGCTGAACAAGGCGTGTCTTCTCGATGGACTTGAGCGCCAGGAGACCATCTGGGGGCCTCGACCCGACTTCTCCAAGCCAGAGGCCAGAAGAACGAAGGGTTGCAAATGCCATAATGTACTATAAGATGCTACAGTTTACAAAAATAAGGAGCTCCAAAATACACCCCTATAGATCCCTCCCATGATGTTTTGATCGAGTTTGTCGTCACCAGTGACATGTGGTTGCCGGGGCTGTGCTTGGATGTCGCATCTGAAGCCCCATCTCACACCAAGCCCTAGTGACCAGTCACTAGGCCCCTATAGGCATTAGTGAGGCTTCACCTGCCACCATCGTGGTAGCGTGCATGGCGCAGCAAAGGAGGCTGCATAGGGACATTGGCCAGACGAGCTTGCAGCCAACCAGCAGACCACCAAGCCGGCCTCCCACAGTGGCACCTCCCCTTCTTGGGCAGTCGGTTGGCAAAGTCAGCAAGCAGACGCGCCTGCAACCACCCAGCAAACCACCGAGCCAGCCTCCCAGAGTGGCTCACGTGGCTCCGGCGCTTCCTCCGCAACCGCCCGCTAGGGTTCCCCCGCCACCGCCTCAAACGCCGCCGAGGTTCTCAGCAGCCTTGTCCTTTGAAATCGCAGACCTGGTCGCAACGGCTCCAGCGCTTGTCGTGCCGATTGCTCCCAGTGCATCCGAGACGCCGGGCGCAGAGGGGCTGTCGACTGAATTGATCGACCGCCACAGACTCCTGGAGTGCTCCAGAAAGCACATCATCCAGAGTGGGGATTGGCTCTCACCTATGCAGTGCATGCGCTACAAGCCGCGAAGGCCCTGTGAGCATGTGGATGCAAGCGGCCAGCCCGCGTATCCGACGGAGGTACCCTGGTGGTGCGAGGATCCACGCTTCTTTGAGAAAGCCACTGCGAAAGCCCAGATCCAAATGCTCTTCAGCATTTTCTATTACCAGCCCAATACCTATCGGCAGTACCTAGCATCAGAGGAATTGAAGAGGAACACCTGGCGCTACCACTGCAAGTATGAAGCTTGGTTCCAGCGGCAGGAGATCCCACGGATCGTGACACCACGATTTGAGCGTGGATCCTTCTACTTCTTCGACGTCGAGTCTCTGCAAGTGAAGACCAGGGATGACTTCACATTCGAATATGCCTGGCTGGAGGACACAGGGTAGACGGGTGATGTGCTGCCAGTGAGCAGGCTGCATCCCAGGAAGAGGCGATTAGAGGCAGAAAGCACAGATTCTGCCATGAAGGCATGAGCGATGCGGCATTGCTCAGAGCAGAAAATTTGGGGACCATGAACCGGGAGCTGCAGATGGGTGGTTTAGGGTTTAGGGGTTAATTGTGCAGTCTGCAAACTCAAAGCTGAACCGCTCCTTGCCTGACAGGTGAATCGATGCATCCTTGCTGCGGCAGAGACACTCCTTCTGCGTTGAGGGCTGAGCTCATGCTGGTGCACTCGAGGTTACGCGAAAATCCAGTTTCTACGGCAGTTTAGTAATGTTTAGTATGTTGGCTGTGGTTTTGTATTTTGGCCGGTCTGTGGATTCTATGGCCACCCAAGATCAATGCTCTGCACGAGGACAGAATGTGTGTACAGAGGCCCACCTGGATACTGCGCGCTTGCATGCTTCGCAATGCCCAGAGACTCCAATATTCCTTAACTAAGGAATATTCCTTAAATTATAGTAGGATCCTTAATATGATTTAAGGTATATTCCTTAATTAAGGGATATTGGAGTCTCTGAGTTGTTGAGTGTCCTAAAGGATGATACGACGATCAGCTGGACAATAATTAACTGGTGCTTGACAAAGTGTTTCGAAGGCCGCGACGTAGCGTTATACTGCAAACCACGAAACCTCAAGCCATGTCAAGCCTGTTCTCGTACTTGGTAAGTCTTGGTGCTTGAGGGCTTGCACTTTCAGGTGTCGGCGTGGATGGGCTTCGAGTGGATTCCACAAAGTCCATCCGCAAGCTGCCAGGAGGCGAGACCGTGGGCTGTGCCTTGCAAAGCCTTCCTTTGCAGCCTTGCAGTGGAGAATGGAAAGGCAACAATGGTCCTTAATTAAGGAATATACCTTAAATCATATTAAGGATCCTGCTATAACTTAAGGAATATTCCTTAATTAAGGAATATTGGAGTCTCCGGGTGGAAAGGCGACAATGATCCAAGTGGCGCGGCTCTTCTGGCAGAGCTGACGACCCTTTGCAGGCGAGTTGAACTGTGGGAGCCGCGAGCCGGGGAATACTTGGAGGATCATGGGACTTAGTGGTTTAGGTTTAGGGTTTGGGGTTTAGGGTTTAGGGGTTCTAAGTCCCCCAAAATTGGGGTTATAATTCTAGTTACCTTAGTTATAACCCTACTTACTAAGTCCCATGATCCTTTAAGCAAACCCACCCTAAACCCTAAACCCTAAACCCTAAACCCTAAACCCAATCTGTTTGGGAGGCGGCAGGGCCGCCTGGCACGGCCCTCGGATGCCTCCCTGGGATGGCCTCGTCTCCGGCTCGTGCCCTCGGGTAGCTCGGGCGCAGGCGATCGCCGAGGACTTGGAGGATGGCGACGGGTTCCTCCAGTGGCTGCCCCAGGAGGGCTAAACACAAGGAGGTTTAGGGTTTAGGGGTTTAGGGTTTAGGGTTTTAGGGTGAAGGGTTTAGGGTTTTAGGGTGAGGGTTTAGGGTTTAGGGTATAGGGTTTAGGGTTGGCTAAATACAAGGAGCCATTTTGTTGTTGGCGCAAGAACTGTCCGGGTTCGTCTGGGAGGTGGGGCGGCCTTGGCTTCCATCTCCAGTGGGACATGGCGCTCTTCTGCTGGACGAAACCGGCTGCTTTCCTGCATTCCCAGCCCACCTGTCGCCTGTGCAGGATCTACGATTCCCTGGTGCACCCGCTGGACGAGCCTGGGTCCTAGCGCAAACTCGGCAACGTCGAAAGCCGCGCCATCGTTCGTTGGACTCGCCTTTTTTTCACAACCCTAAACCCTGAACCCTAAACCCTTAAACCCTAAAACCCTGAACCCCTAAACCCTAAACCCCTAAACTAAACCCTAAAACCCTAAACCCTAAACCCCTAGACCCTAAACCCAAGAGAGATTATCATTTGATCGCCGTTTACAAAGTACAGCTGTCCCCCGGCACCGGAACCAGGAGATGCCAGTGA
>CAJNDV010005869.1:37817-53422 GCA_905221635.1 Symbiodinium sp. CCMP2456 | reverse complement strand
CCCTAAAATCCTAAAGGGTCCTAAACTCGTTTAGGGTTTTCGGTGGAATAGCGCGTACTCGACGGTGTCTTGCGACAAGGTTGTGTCGAGTGCATCGTACATACCATGGCGACGAGCTGCAACAGCCTGTCTATACCCAGAGTCTCCAAGGTTCCTTAATTAAGGAATATCCCTTAAGTTATAGTAGGATCCTTAATTTGAGTTAAAGTCTATTCCTTAATTAAGGGATATTGGAGTCTCTGGGTAGAAGGCTTTATCTTTCTTTCCCGCGCCGTCTAAGGCGGCCAAGCCGCCCAAACCTATTCCTTTGAGGGTTTAGGCCGAAACTCATGGCGAGCAGGGGCAGGGGCAGGAACCTGAAAAATCACAGATTTGAATGGGAACCCTAAACCCAAAACCCTAAACCCTAAACCAGAATAAAGGGGTCGCGAGGAGACCCCGGCGCCGGGCGAGACGGGGGGGGTGCTACCGTTCCCATGGCTGTGGGGAGAGACTCCCATATTCCTTAATTAAGGAATATTCCTTAAATTATAGGGGCCTTAATATTATGATTTAAGGGATATTCCTTAATTAAGGAGTATTGGAGTCTCTGGGTTCCCATGGCTGTGGGGAGGCGACAAGGGGACGCCCCCCCAATAGAAACTCGAAATTTAGGGTTTAGGGGTTTAGGGTTTAGGGTTTTAGGGGGTTTCATAATTAATGGGCTCTCCGGGGACATCAGTGAGAACTGTTCGATGTGCCGAGGCGCAAGCCGACAAAGTGAGAAGCTGCGTTCAGGAGAGCATCTCTGGATATCTACCTGGGTAGTTCTCTAAATTAGGGTTCCTTTTTAGGTCCCCAATACAGTACGGCACCCTTCTTAGAAGGACCCCAAACAGAACCCTAATTTAGAGAACTACCCACCTGTTTAAGCAGAAGCCGTATCCCTTCCCCGAGACTAACGCCTGATCCGCCTCTGTCGTAAAGCTATGTTTGCGGCGAGCCGTAGGCGAAGTTTGTGCCGGAGGGGGCTGAAGATTGCCCAAACTCAGAGTTCCCGGACATGACTGGCAATCCCCTGCCTGCCCCAGTGGCTTGCTTCCTCTGGCCTGTGTCACTCTTAGCACCACTCGGGCTGTCCAGACCACCCAAAGACAGCCGCCCTCGACCCCCCAAAAGCAAGGGCAGGCGTGAACTCAGCGCTCTCATGATGGGTCGCGGGGTGCCGCGGTTTGTGTGTTTGTTTGTCTGTGTATCTGTCTGTGACTCTATCTGTTTCTGCGTCTGTCTGCTTGATGAACCTGCCATGAGCGAGCTCGTGACATCGATTCCACGACTGCTAGTCAATATTAGTCATTCGTTGTGCAAGGGCACTTCCTTCCGCCGCGAAGCTTTAGCATCGAGCCAGCAGCCCGCTACTTTTGGGGTGCACCGTACATGTTCACTCCCCGCAGGGACAGCAAACGTGACACGTCCCATGTTAAGCTGGAGCGGCATGGCATAGCTGAGCAGGTCTGGTCATGGTCGAAGCAAGAGTCAACCAATTTCCCAGAGACTCCAATATTCCTTAATTAAGGTATATACCTTAAATTGTATTAAGGATCCTACTATAAATTAAGGAATACTCCCTAATTAAGGAATATTGGAGTCTCTGGGATTTTCAAGGTTCCTGGACTAACGGAAGCGCTCATGGCGCCCATGAACCAGCCTATGGAGGTGAAGAGTGCAGGGATGCCGCTTTTCAAGTCAGCCCCTGCCGCTCTTGGACTGAGATTTGTTGAAAGCCCCACCTAGGCCCTAAAGTAGTTCCTTTTTGGGGTTCATATATAGAACCCTATAAGGTAACCCCAAAAAGGAACTACTATGGGGCTTGGGGACCTAATTCTGACGCCTGAAACTCTGCAGGTCTCCTATTGCATAAAGCTGGACCTCCCCGAGACCAAGGACCGGCATTACCCGCAAAGCCTGCTGCACTTTGTGTTGCAAAGTCTGTTGTCCGGGCGGAGTACAGCATGTACAGCAACCTGAATAGCTGAACTCGTTCATGAGAGGACGGCGAGGACTTGAGCTTGCCGGGGCCTCGGAGCCTAGAAGCTTTGGAGTGGAAGCTAATTCGCCCTGCGCAGATCTCTTCGATGAAGACTCGTAAGAGCTTCGGTTGATCCCCTAAACCCTAAACCCCTAAACCCTGAACCCTAAACCCCTAAACCCTAAACCCTAAACCCCTAAACCCTGCCAGGGACATTCGGGGCAAAGTTGAGGGATACTCGCCAGTTCGGTTTCGTTAGCTGCCGGAAAGCTCACCTACCCAGAGACTCCAATATTCCTTAATCAAGAAATAACCCTTAAATTATAGTAGGATCCTTTATATGATTTTTAAGGTATATTCCTTAGTTAAGAGATAGTCTCTGGGTACCCAACTTAGTCATCATCTGCTTGCATAGCCATTCGCAGACCCTAAACCCTAAACCCCTAAACCCCTAAACCCTAAACCCTAAACCCTAAACCCTAACCTTCGCCTCCTGGCAGGTATTCCGCCCGGACGGACCGGACGGAGCAGCTTCCATCTGCCCGCTTGCCAAAGAAACTGCAAAGGCCTTGGAGTAGGGCTTTGGGGAGGTTTAGGGTTTAGGGTTTAGGGGTTTAATGTTTAGGGTTTAGGGGTTTAGGGAGTAGGGTTTAGGGTTTAGGGGTTTAATGTTTAGGGTTTAGGGGTTTAGGGAGTAGGGTTTAGGGTTTACGGTTTAGGCACCCAGAGACTCCAATATCCCTTAATTGAGGAATGTACTATTAAGGATCCTATTATAATTTAAGGAGTATTCCTTAATTAAGGAATATTGGAGTCTCTGGGCATATTCACGATGGAGAACAACTGCAGCAGAACATAGCAGAACTACAAGTTGCGTTCATCCCCGTGGTCACCGGCAGCAGAAAGCGTCAGCTAAGCACCTGCCTACCTTCGCATACCTCCGCCGCCGCCAACCCCCCGATGGCTGTCACCAGCCCGAGCAACTTATCATCATTATCTCCTTCACAACTTCTTCATGATCATCGTCGGCATCGCATCTTCGTCACCATCACCATCACCACCGCCATGATCATCATCATCATCATCACCACCCTCATCACCATCATCACCATCATCACCATCATCATCAATCATCAAGCATCAATCATCAATCATCCTCAGCGGGAGCATTACACGTTTCGAACGTATCAGTCAGCCAATGAACTATATAGTGAGTAGAGTGTCGATGGTAAGGCGTGTAGTAGATAAACACAGAAATCGGGGCAGCTTGACTACTAAAAGCGTGCGGCCGATACAGAGATTGCTGGTCACAGTACTGATGGCCAAAAGTTTGTGGTCCTGCGATGGTTGAAATGGTCATAATAAATGGTATCTAATGGCCAGAGCGACAAGTGGTGCTACTAGAGCTACAGCATTTCGCCAAACGTTTCGCTTCTGCCGTGTGAACACAGAAACTCCTTCTGTCGAACGGCTTCACGCCGGGCAACAGGCACGAATGCGCGACATGAGATGTTGAAGGCTTTCGGCGTTGACGACGAAAAGCTTTGATTACGGATCAAAGGCCTCCAGCCACAGCATGCCACAGTGAGACACACCGAAGTGAAGTCTTCGCCATAGAATGAGGGCAGGCGGCAAAATCTACAAACCATTGGCGGCGATACGACTTGCAACTTCAGAAACCCACCATCATCGACCGCATTTGGAGACGACGTGGCACTCAATCCCAGGGGTTTGAAGGCCAGTTAGAGATGGGTCTTGACAAATGCCTTCATTTCGCTGCTCAGTCTCATCATAGTACCACGCGCTTGTGGTCTGTACACACCCAGAGACTCCAATATCCCTTAATTAGGGAATATTCCTTAAATTATAGTAGGATCCTTAATCTGATTTAAGGTATATTCCTTAATTAAGGGATATTGGAGTCTCTGGGCACCGTAATTTCTGTGGCAGGCCTTCCAAGAATTTGCTCTTCGACGCGCCGACCCCCGCTGCTGTAGGCATTCTGGGAGAGGCTGGCCGTTTGGCCGTTTTGCGATACAGCCTGCAACGGTATCAGTCCTCGTCGTAGTAGTCAGTAGTCGACGTAACATAGCAGAAGTAGCAGAAGTAGTACTAGTAGTACTAGTAGTAGCATGGTAGTAGTGGTTGTAGCAAGACCGTGGACACCAGGGCTTAACCCCAGACTTCTTGATTCTTGAGTCCCAGAGCGTGCCTAACCGTCGGACAGGCCGCCGAAGAAGTCATGGGCCTGAGCATACCAGCCTGCATCCCAAAACTTCAGACTTCAGCATTCCTAGGGATTATAGTAGGATCCTTAATATGATTTAGGGTATATTCCTTAATTAAGGGATATTGGAGTCTCTGGGGACTTCAGCATTGTGGGTCCCGTAAGAACGAAGACAGTTCGGTCAAGCCCTGCCCTCTTCGACCCTGGGGTGCTCCTCATCTTCACCAGGCATCGCCTCGGGAGGACGGCGAGGCCTGGTTGGAGGCGGGGCTTCTACTATATTGGTGCTCAGGAAACCCTTAAACGAACCCTAGAAACCTTAAACCGTTAAAGGAATCCTTATAGATACGTAGGAGTACTCTACTATATCGGTACTTTCCCTAAACCCTACTGGAGGCGGGGCTTCCAGTTCATGAAAGTCACGTCGCCATGTGCCGAGCCCGACCTTAGGCGGGGCCCTTACCTGGGCCGGCGCCGGAGCGCTACGCCGACAAGGTACGGCGGAGCGGCGGAGCAGAGGGGAGAGCATCCCAGAGACTCCAATATTCCTTAATTAAGGAATATTCCTTAAATCAGATTAAGGATCCTACTATAACTAAGGAATATTCCTTAATTAAGGGATACTGGAGTCTCTGGGCATCTAAGGGCCGGGGATCCGCTGCACAGGCACAGGGGCTCTCGCTGGCTCAGCGCCTTCTCCAGCTCGACTTCTCCGATGACGAGGAGGAAGAGAGCTAGGTAGTATTATTAGGGGTTTAGGGTTGTTAGGTAGTATTATTAGGGGTTTAGGGTTTAGGGCTCAGGGTTTAGAGTTGTTAGGTAGTAATTAGGGGTACCCCTTAAAGGGTACCCCTTCTGAACCCTACTTTTGGCTCTCTTAAAAGGGACCTTATTGAGAGGGTCTATATCCCCGAGGGTCCCCCGAATCCTAGCTCCCAAGAGCGCAGGGATCTGCGATGTTACCAGAGAGCCCAATACCCCTTAAATAAGGAATATGGCTTAAAGTATAAGGGGCCTTCATATTATGATTTAAGCTATATTCCTTATTTAAGGGGTATTGGGCTCTCTGGGCTACAAACCCAGAGACTCCAGGATTCCTTAATTAGGGAGTATTCCTTAAATGATAGTAGGATCCTTAATATGATTGAAGGTATATTCCTTAATTAGGGAGTATTCCTTAAATGATAGTAGGATCCTTAATATGATTTAAGGGATATTCCTTAATTAAGGGATAATTTTGAGTCTCTGGGAAAGTGGTCGGCACGCCTCACCACCGCGCCAGGATGACGGCTCCCCTACTTCCAGCCGGTTGCTGAGCAGACCTTGAAGGGCTGGGTTTAGGGTTTAGGGTTGAGGGTTTAGCTGGGCCTCTGCTTTCACCGAGGGGATCCAAAAGACTCGAAGCTTCAGCGAAGTAAGAGGGCCATCGCATTGCTGTGTAGGGTTAGTATGAGGGTCGTAACCATTAGAATTAGGCTGCGGAATATATTATCATACACTTATAACCAGGAACCTGACAGAATATTGCTTTTCATTACTAAACATATTATAGGGGAAAAATTATTTTTCCCCCTATAATATGTTTAGTTTTAACCAGGAACCTGACAGAATATTGCTTTTCATTCTGCGCCAATCGGAGTTTGGGACGGAAGAGCCCAGGACACGAGCTGCCGAAACTGCAGGCCTGCAGCATCGCACCCAAAGAGCCCAATACCCCTTAATTTAGGAATATACCTTAAATTATAGGGGCCCTAATATTATGGTTGAAGGCATATTCCTTAATTAAGGAATATATCTTAAGTTATTGGGGCCCTCCTTAATATTATGGTTTAAGGTATATTCCTTAATTAAGGGGTATTGGGCTCTCTGGGCAGTGTGTGGACGTGGCTCCTACATCACCCGATGGCCTTGTGATGCCGTGAGGCTGAACCAGACGCAGCCGACACGGAGGCTTAGCTCCAAAGGTGTGTGAAATTTCGGTCACTCCGAGCTTGAGGCCGCGGAGGCGTCCCCGATCATCGTAGAAGATTGCCAGGAGTTTATCCAGGACAGCTCGTGCCTTCGCTCCGTGGGCATCGAATCGAAATTTAGCGGACCTTGAAGTTCTGTGGTGCGAGGAGCTTGACAGTGATGACGACTGAGTTTCTCCCGCTGCCGGCTCAGAGCAGCAAGCCAGCAAGGTAAGGCTGCCATCGTGCATGCCAAGGTTTACGTGACATGCGCAAAAGTACCGTGCTTTGAGCATTGTCAAGGATGCTTTACAGCAGAGCAACACAGAAAGCTTGACACAACATCTGCCAGACAGCCATCGCAAGGCGCTGACACGTTGTTTTCGCCCCCTGAGCGTCATTACTGCACTGCGCTTTCCGCTGCACCTGTGATCAGTCAGCAGCTTCATCTCCTACCGTATCTGCGAAACGTTGAGCAGTTTCGAGATACTGCCTTCATGTCACAGGCAGCGCCGAAGGCGTAGGAGGCCATCATGCTTCAGTCGGGCTCCATTAAATGGAGTGCGAGTGCTTTGCAAATAGAGCCGAGCCACCCGGGTCCAGCCTCCAGGACGAGGAGTGCTGTTGAAACCCAAAGCTGGCCTATGCTGACCTCTTAGAGGAACACAACTGGGACTATCGAAGACTCCAAGACTACAGAAGTCCGGGATCGTCTTGTGTACTGCATTCTTTACGGGTTTGAGGGAAGTAAGACTTGTCTGTTGTAAGGTGTACAGTAGCGTTTAGAGCATGTCGCTTGCTTGAGGCACGGCGGTGCCGAACTGCCTCGAATCTACCAAGTTCTGCGTGTGTCACTTCTTCAGGAAAAACGATAGGGCCCTGACGAAAAAGGTGTCAACTTCCGGGGGGCAGTGTCGACAGTCCACTTGTCGACGCCACTACTTTGGCGATTGCGTCTTGCGTCTGTGTTGCAGGTTGTGGGACAGGGCTACCATTTTCGAAAGCAGAACTTGAGTGGAATCGGCGATCGTTTTACATCATTCCTCTCTTGGTTTCTGCCAAATGGTCGGTGCAAACATGCCTCGCCACATGAGCCTCGCGTTGTGGCTTCGGAGCTTAGGGAGTCACCCTGAGCCTGGCACGAAGTAGCAACACTTTCGTGCACAGTTAACGAGCCGCTAGGGAGCCTCGGTGCAAGCCATGGTGAAGTTCATCAAGCAACGACCTTGGCGCGACCGTCCGCGGTTGGGGCCGCAGTATCGGAAGCTAGGCCTGAGCACAAGTGATGAGCGTTCCTGATTCACCCTTTCGCTGCCGAGGCTTGTTCACCATGTCAACACTGAGGCGGACCACAAGGAAGACCGTACGGTGACGCTTTTTAAATATGTGGAGGGCGGCCCAAGCCCAATGATGACAGAGGTAGTGTAAATGACCTGTTTAAATCCCGAAGTTGAAATATCTACTGCCCCCCCTTCACTCCAAGCCCTCCCAGCCCTCCAGTCTTCCAGCCCCTCCAGCCTTCCAGCCTTCCAGCCCTCCAGCCTTCCAGCCTTCCAGCCCTCCAGCCTTCCAGCCTTCCACCTCTACCCTTCCAGCCTTCCAGCCTTCCAGCCCTCCAGCCTTCCAGCCCTCCAGCCTTCCAGCCCTCCAGCCTTCCAGCCCTCCAGCCTTGCCCTCCAGCCTTCCAGCCTTCCAGCCCTCCACCCTTCCAGCCTTCCAGCCCTCCAGCCTTCCAGCCTTCCAGCCCTCCAGCCTTCCAACCCTCCAGCCTTCCACTCCCGCCTTCCATTCCAGCCTTCCAAGCCTCCATCCACCCTCGGCCTTCCAGCCTTCCAGTCGATAGCCGCTCCAGCCTTCAGCTCCAGCGCTCCAGCCTTCCAGCCGTCCAGCCGTCCAGCCACGCAATGCAAATCTTTAAATCTATTTCGGGAAGGCTGGAGGGCTGGAGAAGGCTGCAAGGCTGGAGCACCGCAAGGCTGGGGGGCTTGAGCCGGAAGCTTGGAAGCTGAATTGGAAGTTTCGGAAGGAATGAAAGCTTGAAGGGAGGGCGGGAAGGTTGGAAGGGCCGGCAAGCTGGCAGCCTGGAAGGCTGGAGTGCTAGAAAGCTGGAAGGCTGGAGGGCTGGAGAAGGCTGCAAGGCTGGAGCACCGGAAGGCTGTGGAGGGCTTGAAGGTGGAAGGTTGGAGGCTGGAAGAAAGAATGAAATGGAGGGCTGGAGGGGGTCGGCAGGCTGGAGGGTTGGAAGGTGGGAAGGCTGGAGGGCTGGAGATGGCTGCAATGCTGCAGGGCTTGATGGCTGGAGGGCAAAGGATGGAAGGCAGGTGGCGGGGGAACGAAGCAAAACTTCCGGATGTTTTAAAGTTGGGCGGCCCAAAGCCGCTGCTGTTAGACCTAGTGCAAATGATCTGTTTAAGCTGTTTAAATATCCGGGTGTTTAAAAATAGGCGCCGAGGGATGAAGCCACAGAGACGGGGCGAGAGAGGATCATGCTGGCAGTAATTCGTAGACGAATCATCGGTGTAGCAGCCGCCGACAGCCTGGGCTTCTCTACAGGTGGACGCCCTCGCGTGAAGTTCTCAGGCCGGCAGCAGTTGTTTTCATTGAAAGGGACAGCAGAACGACTCAAACGGACAGCCTCGGATTTGGGGAAAATCCCTAAACCCTAGACCCTAAACCGAAGCCGTTGAGACTCGTCCGCTGTTTTCGCGTCCGGGATATGCAGGAAAGAGGAACAGAGGCATTAGCGTCGCGAGGAGGTGGAAAAAAGGCCAACGAGAGGGTTGTTACGGCCTGTCCTCACGGCCGGCATGGAGGGCAGGTGGCCTGGCCTTTGCCAGCAATTCGCAGGCTTTGGTGAGGTTTTAAGGTCGCAGAAGAGCCGTCTTTAAAGCCAGGCAGGCTGGCAGAGAAACCAGGTTTGATCATCGATGCCAGTTCTTGCCTGCATCCCGAGTGCATTTCGATACCCAGGGCCTCGATTCATTGGAGACTAATCGGAGCATCTGCGCTGGGGTGCAACATAATAATGCATAATATGCTGATATATGCTGATGCGAATTCTCGCCACTGATGTGCAGCTTCCTGAAGCAACGTCCGCAATGGGGTGATGTGCATTCTCGCCGACCAATGTGAGATACACCCGATGTTGGTAGTCGCAGCAGGATGCACATGATGTCCGACGAACATACTTGGAGGATCATGGGACTNNGTCCCATGATCCTTTAAGTAGGCCGTAGGCCCATCAAAGCATCATAAGGAGCGATTCGAGTTGAGGCGGTCCTCGATTACAGGCGATTGCACCCTAAGCCCAAACCAGCCCCAGACCCTGCCGTGATCATTCAACGATGCTTTCCATTCTGGGGTGGTCTTGTGTTTTGAGGTCGGGACGTGGACACGGGCGTGAGAAATACAACGAATGAATACGGATTTGTGCGACCAAGGTGAAGAGCACATCTAAAGACGCCAAATGTTGTTAATCTTCACGTCTATCGTCCTTATAGCTTGTGCTGCTGCAGCCTGGTTCACATGTTCAGATGTACCCCAGCCCTCAGGAGGTTGCAACTCCTCGCGCGGCAGGGTGCATGGTGGCAAGTGCTGGCAGAACTGCAGGAGCCTTCGGCAACCGTTTAGGGTCTTTCGGGTTTAGGATTTAATTACCTATACTATTTTGGGGGTTCCATATACCCCAAAACCCCAGTCTAATTATTAAGGTGGCTGCCTTTCAACATGGCCGTTTCAAAGCTGATGATGTCAAGTAAACCCTAAACCCTAAACCCTAAACCGAATGTCAAGGAATGGCCATCTCGCGGCTGCACGCCAGATGTCGTCGCTCTCTCCGTTGGGATCACGGCCTGCGCCAGGCTCGAAGTTGGCGACTTTTGGGTTGGCTTTTGCTTTAGGGTTTAGGGTTTAGGGTTTAAGGTTTTGGGTTTAGGGTTTAGGGTTTTGGGTTTAAGGTTTTGGGTTTAGGGTTTAGGGTTTAGGGTGTAGGGTTTAGGGTCCCAGAGAGCCCAATACCCCCTTAATTAAGGAATAGACCTTAAATCATAATATTAAGGCCCCTAGAATTTAAGGTATATGCCTTCATTAAGGAATATACCTTAAATCATAAGATTAAGGCCCCTAGAATTTAAGGTATATGCCTTCATTAAGGAATATACCTTAAATCATAAGATTAAGGCCCATATAATTTAAGGTATATTCCTTAATTAAGGGGTATTGGCTTCTCTGGCTTTTGCCCTTGGAAAAGATCCACCGAAGGCTCGGTGGGCCGAAGAAGCGCGTGACAAAAAGTCGCGAGGTACGATGGCTGCTGCAGAGATCTGGTGAATTACCCAGACGAAAACGAAATTGTTCATCAGTTTTGCTTTTAAGTGAGAACTGCTGCGCGTAAGATACGAAACTCTTCAGTGCCCAGTGTCCAGGGCCGCAAAGTGGCAAGATGCGATTGGCACGGAACTTGGGACACGGGTCTGCGGCCGCGTAGATTATGCCTTCGTGACTTCGCCCAGCCACCGAGCCTGTCCCCAGAGAGCCCAATACCCCTCAATTAAGGAATATACCTTAAATCATAATATTAGGGAGGGCCCCGATCACTTAAGATATATTCCTTAATTAAGGAATATACCTTCAATCATAATATTCGGGCCCCTATAATTCAAGGTATCTTCCTTAATTAAGGGGTCTTGGGCTCTCTGGGTCATGCCTGACAGGGACCCTAAACCCTAAACCCCTAAACCCCTAAACCCCTAAACCCTAAACCCCTAAACCCTAAACCCCTAAACCCTAAACCCCTAAGCCCTAAACCCTAAACCGCGCTTTTGGGCTCGTCGCCTTTTTGGGTGCGTCGGACTCAGGTCTGGTGTCGGCGATGTCAAAGATGGGTGTGAGGCGCCATGAGACCCAGAGAGCCCAATAACCCCTTCACTAAGGAAGATACCTTGGGGTTTAGGGTTTAGGGTTTAGGGTCCTATAAATTAAGGTATACCTAGTATACCCCTTAATTAAGGAAGATACCTTAAATTATAGGGGCCTTAATATTATGGTTTAAGGTATACTCGATAGTTCAGGGGTATTGGGCTCGCTGGGCAATGAGACCGCACCGACCCCAACTCAATATCCGTCTTCTCACATGGGAGTTTCCGAAAATAGGGGGTACCATAATTTTGGGTCCTTATAATAAGGATCCTACTATTTGGGGTACCATATTAGGGTCCCCTATTTTCGGAAACCCCCACATCCGCATGGCACCAGGCCAAACAACGTGGCTTACAACAGCATGATTGCAGCATGCAGCACGGGTCAAGCGTCCCATGGCTGCCTCCATGGAGGGATTTTCGGGGGAATACAACCTAGGGACTCCAATATTCCTTAACTAAGGAATATTCCTTAAATTATAGTAGGATCCTTTATATGATTTAAGGTATATTCCTTGAGTAAGGGATATTGGAGTCTCTGGGCAGAGGTGCTTGGAGAATTGTCCCAGACACGCAGAAGTTTTACTGGCGAGGTCGGCGGCATAATCTACCTTCGGGGATGATACACGCCCAGAGAGCCCAACAATCAAGGAATATAGCTTAAATCATAATATTAAGGCCCCTATAATTTAAGGTATATTCCTTAATTAAGGAATATACCTCAAATCATAATGTTAAGGCCCATATAATTTAAGGTACATTCCTTAAATAAGGGGTATACCTTAAATCATAATATTCAGGCCCCCATATTTTTAAGGTCTATTCCTTCATTAAGGAATATACTTTCAATCATAATATTAAGGCCTCTATAATTTGAGGTATATTCCTTAATTAAGGAATATACGTTAAATCATAGTATTAAGGCCCCTTATAATTTAAGGTATCTTCCTTAGTTAAGGGGTATTGGGCTCTCTGGGGATGGCAGTGACCGAGGTGGGAGATGGCTCTGGGCTGTCTGCAGCACATGACGTCGCGGGCTTATCAGCCTGCTGCCTTTGGGTTTAGGGTTTAGGGCTTATTAGGGTTTAGGGTTTAGGGTTTAGCCTTCTCTTGCATTGCCATTTCGGGTGGAAGTGCGAGGGTCCCCAGAGACTCCAATATCCCTTAATTAAGGAATATTCCTTAAATTATAGTAGGATCCTTAATATGATTTAAGGTATATTCCTTAATTAAGGGATATTGGAGTCTCTGGGTCCTGTGTAGCTGTCGAACGTTTTGATACACAAACATGCACCCGATATCTGTCTATCCCTTTTGTATCCAATGCTCCGTCTGTTAACGTGTCTAGTCCTAGAGCTGTTTACCGGGTTTATGTGTAGTAACTCACCGCTATGTTCATATACCTGCATGCCTACATTCGCACACAACATCACAGAGTGACACATGCACGAAACCAACGCATGAACAAACAGGTAATCAGGTGTGTACATAGGTGTATGCTTAGATAGTGTGTTGGTCAAGACTGTCAGTTTCTACATATCTTAGCTGTCCCTAAAGCCTAAACCCTAAACCCTATACCCCAAACCCTATACCTATACCCTAAACTGTCATATGAGATGCTCTTGAGCAGGCATCTTGGCCTTGCCGACATCATCAGCCTCAACTCGGTCCTGCATGGCTTGGCCGGAGGAAGCGAAGGGTTATTGCCTGAGTGTGCGTGCCCCACATAGCCCAGGTGGCATCTTTCAATTTTAGGGCCAAGGCCTAAACCCTAAACCCTGAGGAATTTTCGATGGACGTTGGTGAACAGGAGCCGTTTGCTTGTCCAGGCCTCCAGTGGCTTCGCGCCCTGCAGCTTCTTCAGGACTGGGCATAAGGTTTAGGGTTTAGGGTTTAGGGCACGTTCCCTGCAAAACTGAGAAGAACCCCGCCGGATTCGGGTAACAACGACACGTCGCAACACCAACGGTTCGCCATGGATGAGATCAAGCCCGGGTGTGTTGTTCGCTTCAAACCTAAGCCTGATGCCTCCAGAAACTTTTAAGTTTTGGGGTTTGGGGTTTTACGGGTTTAGGGTTTAGGTTCCGCAAGACGGGGTTCCTTACAGTAAGGATCCTACTTTAGAGGGTGCTGTACTAGGGTCCCCTACTTTGGCTTCAGCCTCTCGATTCGCGCGATCTGCGTTCTTTCATCCTTGTGCTCCCCACATGTCGCCCTTGCCAAAGTGCTGCCCTTGCGCCCCTATGGTTTACCTAAACCCTAAACCCTAAACCCTAAACCCCTAAACCCTAAACTTTAGGGTTTAGGGTTGTGGGGGAGGGGGATGCTGGTCGGATTCCAACACCAGGTTGATGCTTCTGAAGTGCTCTGGGCTGGGTGAGGAGATGTGGTACGTTCTGCTAAAAGCTGAGTCGGTGATGTCCCAGAGACTCCAATATCCTTTAATTAAGGAATATACCTTAAGTCAAACTAAGGATCCTACTATAGTTTAAGGAATATTCCTTAATTAAGGAATATTGGAGTCTCTGGGAACAACCCACCACCCATCCGCCCAGAGAGCCAGCCAGGCTGCGTTCGGTGATATAGTGCGCCTACGACCAGCACTTACTCCCCAGAGAGCCCAAATACCCCTTAAATAAGGAATATACCTTAAATTATAGGGGCCTTAATATTATGATTAAAGGTATATTCCTTAATTAAGGAGTATACCTTAATTTTTAGGGGCCTTAATATTATGATTTAAGGTATATTCCTTAGTTAAGGGGTATTGGGCTCTCTGGGAGCACGACCTTGGCAGGATGCCGCGTCAGAGCCTTCGCCAAGCAAGCTGGATGCTTTTACCTTCAACGTGCCCGGCCTCAGTTGGCAGGGAACCTCTCTGGGAAGCCCAAGATCCCCCTTAATTTTAAGGAATAGACCTTAAACCATAATATTAAGGCCCCTATAGTTTAAGGTATATTCCTTAATTAAGGAATATACCTTCAATCATATTAAGGATCCTACTATAATTTAACGTATATTCCTTAATGAATATTGGGTTCTCTGGGAACCTTGTCAGGCCAGCTGCATCGCAACTCTGCGCTGATTCACCTTGTGCCCGAGTCAGTCTGGTAACCAAGACCAGGACCACTTGAAAACCCTTTCTTCCGTCTTCTGGACCCTGCTTACCACAAGTTCATGGCATGCCCCAGAGACTCCAATATCCCTTAATTAAGGAACATACCTTAAATCATATTAAGGATCCTACAGAATATCCCTTAAATCACATTCTGGATCCTACTCTAATTTAGACTCTTTAATTAAGGGATATTGGAGTCTCTGGACCCTGTCCGGCTGAGGCCGCAATGAATGCCTGTCGCCTGCAATGGGCAGTGCCCCCAAGCTTCTGGCCAGGGGTGTTTAGAAAGAGCTTGGGTTTAGGGTCTAGGGTTTTAGGGTTTAGGGTTTTAGGGTTTATGGCAAGTTCTTCCCAGAGAGCCCAAGACCCCTTAAATAAGGAATAGACCTTAAATTATAGGGGCCTTAATATTATGATTTAAGGTATATTCCTTAATTAAGGAATATACCTTAAATTTTAGGGGCCTTTATATTATGATTTAAGGTATATTCCTTAGTATTAGTTAAGGGGTATTGGGCTCTCTGGGTTGCACCTCGGCGAATGAGTCCTTTACATGCAGGCCGTGTATTGAAGTCGTGTGGGAGTGCGGGAATGCTGCGAGGTTGCAGACACGTTTCGACATTGCTAGGTTCAATTGCTTAAGGACTGAACCATCTGGGTAAGAAATATGAGCCGACTGTGTCCGCTGGCATGTGGCGTTTCGAGGAACCTCTCTGTACGAAGGTGAATTCAAAGCTTGAGTAGCATGTATTGAAACGCGTGGCCTTCTTAAGGTCCCAAACATATGGAGATGTTACGGCATGTGGGGCTGCAGCATGGCGAAGCACGACGAAGCGTGTGCCTTGCAAACAGCCTTGTCAACTTCAAAAACAAGTCTTGGCGGTGCCACACAAGTGTACGAGCGATCGTGACGGTCCACACTGTCCACACCCTACACTGAAAGTGGCATCATCCATCAATTCGTTGTAACTTGCTGCATAGCAGCAAGGTCCAGGGGCTGGCGCTGCTACAAGTCATGCTGCAAGCCAGATTGCTACCCGATGTGGTGCGGGCCCCAACCACCGAACAGAGAGATGTGCGAAACCACGCGACTTGCGCTGAACGAAACATGATGCAAGGGCCCTTGACTTGTAGCATTATGATGTCCCGGTCCTGTTAACGCTATTATCTCGGGAAATAATAAATAATGGGATTATTTTGAGATTGCAGATGGAATCGAGGCACTCAGGCAATCAAACAAGCAATGGGAAAAAATGGAAAAAATATGGGATTGGAATCCCGTGGCATTCTGACTTCAATGTTTCTCCGATTTGGTTGCAGGGTGCACTTGGCATTTGATTTTTGTTTCATTTTTTTCCCATAGTCCCCGTGCGGCCCCGATCCATCT
>CAJNDV010005869.1:19315-31078 GCA_905221635.1 Symbiodinium sp. CCMP2456 | reverse complement strand
GTGGTAAAGTGGTAAAGTCAAATGTCATAAAGTCAAGTGTTCGTAAAGTCAAATGTACTTGACCCCATGTATTCTCTATGTATTTTCTCTGCGGGGCTCCGCACGGAAGAACCCTTCGCGATGCTTTCGGGAAAATCCGGGTACAGAGGCGGAGAGGGTGGAGGAGGAGGGAGTACCACCATGGTACCAGCTAGTCACTAGTCACCAGTCGCGCGAAGCGGACTACGAGAAATGAAATGAAGTTTCCCCAGAGAGCCCAATACCCCTNNCCCTTAACCCAATACCCCTTAATTAAGGAATGTACCTTAAATTATAGGGGCCTTAATATTATGATTTAAGGTATATTCCTTTATTAAGGGTATTGGGCTCTCTGTGTCGCTTTATCATCGTGAGAGGCGGGCTTTGATCGGGTGTGCCGCTTCCCTCTGCTTGAAGAAGGCCCTTGTCTGCCCTCGGAGGCCCTGGCCGCTTGCCCAGAGAGCCCAATACCCCTTAAATAAGGAATCTACCTTTAGTCATAATATTAAGTATAATATGAGGTATATTCCTTGGTTAAGGAATATTGGGTTGTTTGGGTGTGGGGTTTGAGTGGGGGGAGCAGGCAAAGAGGTCCAAAGGAGTCCCGTCATCGGCTTGAGTGCACGAGCTCACCAGAAGAACAATCAGAGACGGAGGGCGGAACCACGCAGAAGCAACGAAAATAATATAAATAATAACGATAATAATAAGCTGATTCATAATAATAGTAATAGTATATAGATAATAAAAATCATAAGAAGCTAATTAATAATGATAATAATATAAATAATAAGAATAACAAAAAATAATAATAATAACTCGAAAGCCCTCAAATCGGTGCCTCTGTTGTCAATGAGCCGAGGCGGTGGTCCATTGTCTCTCAGGTGCCATCCGTTTTTGTCCGGAGCTGTCAGAGTTCGGGGTTTAGGGTTTAGGGTTTAGGGTTCAGGGTTCAGGGTTTAGGAGCTTCTGGGCCCGAGCCTACACGTGGCGAAGCCGTCACCTAGTTGCCTCTAGGTACCGATCGGGCTGTGATTTTTTCTTCGGCGATTGATGGTCGAGTCGTGGTGGGAGTCCCTTCGGGGGCTTTTTCAGTTTGCGGATCGGGCACCTTTTGAGCTAGATGGTACATGCTCTTGCTTCGATTTGAGACTTGATCGGGACGATGCTGTCTTTTGTGAAAGCAGTGTGCTTGTGAGAGTGACGATTCTTCAGCAGCTGCAATCTTCGGTGCAGTCTGGAGTGGTGACGCCATTGGCCATTGATAACCCACAACGTAAGGCGCTTCTACGGATGAGCCCAATGAACTGGGCTACTCTTGGTGCCCATTGTGAAACGATGAGGGCTTTGTGGACCCAAGTCAAGGTCTCAGATGACATTGTTATCTTGGATTCGACACAAGGGCCAGCCTTTTTGGCTGGTGACGTAGCTCTTAGAACTGACTCGGTGGTTCAATTGGCAGAGATTTTCAGTGGAGGCTTTGCTGGATGGACGCAGGCAGCTTGGTCACTTCAGGATGCAGGGGTCGCGCTCAGAACTAGTTGGCTGCTCGACATTGAGGATGATTATCAGGCCCCGCTTGAGACTCTGCTGCCTTCCTTGCAAACAGTACAGACAGTTGAAGAGCTTGAGGACCTTTCCGATACCACTGAACCGGTGTTCTTGTTGGCCAACTTTGAGCATTTCTGGTGGCATAGGGTGTGGGCAACACTTCCTCCCGACATGGTGGTGTGCTCACCACCCTGTCAGCCATGGAGTGCTGCAGGAGCGCAAAGTGGGCTCGACAGCCCAGACGGGCGCCTGATTCTTCAGCTGATTGCCATCTTGAGGGTTGTCAGGGTTCCGGTTGTCTGTTTGGAGGAGGTTCCAGGGTTCCCTCTTCATAAGGACTTTCAGGAGATCCATAAGGCTTGGACCGAGGCTGGTTATGTTTGCATTCTCCGTGAAGAATTGCAGCTTGCAGAGGTTGCACCGACTTGGCGCAAACGTTACATGATGGTTTTTGTGCATACCCAGCGTCTGCCCCAGGCTTGTCAAATGTTGCCCTTCCAGGCGTGGGTGCCGCACCCACGCCCGTCATTGTCGGGCATGAAAGCCTACTTTCATATCCTGCCTGCCGACATTGTGCGCCCTTGTCAGGTCAACAAAGAGGTGTTAGACGTGTACATGGATCCATGGTACCTTCCACCCTGGGGACGGCATGACCATGATGCTGTTTGCAAGTATCGGCTGTGTGCCCCGACGCAGCAAGCCCGCACCTTCATGGCCTCCTACCACAGGCAGCACCAGCTGCCACAAGGGATGTTAGAGCGTAAAGGGTTACTTTGCAGCTTGCTAAGGGTGAAAGACACAGTTCGGTTTTTCTCCGCGCCTGAGATAGCCTCGTGCCACGGGGCACAGCGACAGCAGCTTTTCCTCGCGGACGATGAACGGTGTATGCGGTACTTGGGTAATGCATTGGCCGTCCCTCAGGCAACAGTGATCCTCGCCCATGCCGTCAAATGCTTTCCCCACCTGCGCCATATTGCCCCAGCAGAAGCTGTGCAGCTGACCATTGCGAGCCGCCTGCATGCTGCAAACTCAGCCCTCTTTCGGGTTAGGGCTGGTTGGTTGATGGTTCGGGCTGATAGGCTAGGCGTAGCACTGGCGCAGGCCAGTTTACGACTGCAAATCGAAGGCCTTATGTGCAGCAGAGGCCAGATCTTCCACGAGCTTCATCTGGGCGAGTGGCTGGAGCCGACTGGTTTCTCTGCACAGCAAATCATACCGTTCACATGCCATCTCACCTTGGAGAATGTGCTACAGTGCCTGGGTCTGTCGACACCACAGGAAATACCAGTGCCGCTGCAGACTGCTTCTGCAAAAGTGTACCAGGTTGCTGTGGACGAACTGCCCACACTTGACCTCGAAGTGCGGACGCATTGTCCCAGTCAAGGCTTGAGGCCGCACCGAGTGTTTGCAGCTCCGGGCCAGTTCGTGTGCTTGGCAGGTGCTCCGGATTTCTTTCATCAGCTCAAGTGGATTTTCGATAAGTGCCGGTTGCCCGACTCCCCGAGGGTGGTTTGTCTCTCGTGTTTCGGGGACAAGTACACCGATGCGGCTCACTTGCCAAAGCATTTCTTTGTAGCCTCCGATGCAGATAACATCCATCAGCATGCCCCCACTTTTACTGCTGCGCAGGTTGAGGACTGTGCAGTATCGGATCATGCTGACGGACTGCTGTTGCGAGTTGGCCAGGACAGCGCATGTGAATGGGCTCTGCAGGCGCCTTACCACTTGTTTGAATGTGTTGGGTGGTCTTTGTCACCCTTTGCAGGGGCCCCGACTGATGCATCCTCTTTCTGCCTGCTGGCCGCCCCCTTCGCCGAAGGACAGGTTGCATCGACTGACACCATCCGGGGCTATCTGCGGGACCTTTTGTTCCTTGCACAACTGCGTCACCGTGGTTCCGACTCTGCGGCCGGCCCCTTTGTCTTACAGGTGCAGACGCGTACACTGTGCCACTTGTCCCTTCCTTCTGACTTCACTCCACACCGTTTGGAGGATGCGTGGCATCGTGCCAGTGTCGCCACAGGCTGCTGGCCAGTTGCTAGGGTCTTCTCTGGCCCACGTTACTTGCCGCATGATGAAAGGTTTGTGGACCTCTTGCAGGAGGATGCTCTTCATGTTCAGTCTGCTTCAGGACGCCCGGTCTTGTCAATTTTTCCGGAAACTCGCGGCGGGGGTGTCAAAGATGAAAACCAGCAGCTGGCCAAGACTAAGATTGCCACCCTCCTGTTGGAGAGAGGGGTTCCTCTACCGCAAACAACTGTGGCTGTTGATAATTTGCTTGCTGCTGCCGGCGCCGCCCCTTGTCTTGCTGCCATGTCTTTATCCGGCTCAGCGGCCCAGTGGCGCCAGCTGAATGTACATGCAAAGGCTGTGGGTGTGCCTCTTCCTCTGGGGGACAACCGCACCGAGAGGGCAGCTCAACGAATACAGCAGGCCATACGCCGTCGTAAGCTGGCACAGGCTGCCCCCATCGCCGCCAATGACTTCTGCTTGGTTGAAGGCACCTGGTGTGGAGTTGATGGACAATCGGTTGCCGTGTTGGATTCCATTGGCCCTGGCGCCAACGGCGTCATCCTCATGGAGCCTAGCCAGGCTAATCCACAGGACATTGCCCTTCTTTGCAACATGGGCGCTGAGGCCTTGTGCGTCGTGGTCCCTGGCCACAACTGCCCCGATCCTGAGTCGTGCAGTGGCAAAGCCAGTGTGCCAGTTGAGCATCGACAGACGCACTGCAAACATCTGCTCGCTGTGTGCTACCATAATGTTGGCGACACTGCAATTGAGCCTTACGTGGAGCATGGTTCCCAGGTTGAGCTGGCTGGCACTGTCTGCTGCACCTTGCTTATGTACCGGGATGAATGCCCAACCGAAGAGGCATGGCAAGAGGCCGTACAGGCCCCGGTGCGTACCGTCGCTCAGGCTTTCAAGGCCAATGGGATGCCCAATCCTTTTTCCCATCCGTGGGGTCGAGCCTTTCGCGCCAATGGCCGGCCCAGTCAGCCTGCGCACTGCGATGTCTTTCTCTTCCAGGCCAAGGTCGAAGAAGGGCACTTGCGGCAGTTACTCCGCCTCAGCGGCTTCAACAAGGTTTATGTCGTGCCCAAGGGGTGGAACCGTGCAGTCCTGGAAGGTTGGTCGGTGGTTTGGTTGTCCGGTCCCCGTGGTGACATTGAACGCCAGGCCGCCCTCATGCCCGAACAGCACGGTTTGGTACGAGGGAAAAGTCGCTTCGGAATACGGGTTCCTGGCCACGACTTTGAGCGACTCTTTCGGCAGCTTCGGCCCGGAGTTGCTGTCCCTGACTCCTTCGATGTGCGGACTCTTTTCAAGGTGGGGCCTCTGCCACCTGGTGCCACTGCTGATGCTGTTTTGCAGTGGGCAAAGAAGCTCCATTGGAGGCTACGAGTTCTGAAAACACTGGGCCCACAGTTCTGGCTCGTCGGCACAGATGGCCCCCCGCCTTCAGAAACCTTGACTTTCAATCAGACGCCAGTGCTGGTAACACCTGTGCGAGGACGTGAAACACCGCTGCCCGTCCTGCAAGCTGGTGGGCCCCTGCCGACATCTCGCAAAAGCCCCCAGACAACTGACAGTGCTGATCCCTGGCTGCATAGTGATCCGTGGAGCACGTACCGCGCCTCGCAATCATTGGGCTCCGCTGCTCCAACTGCTCAAGCCTCGCACACAACTGCCGCTGCCCCACGAGCCATCGATGCACAGCTGCAGGGCCAGTTGCAAGCCCAGGAACACCGTTTGAATGACCTGGAGAAGTCACTGCAGGGTCTACGTGATGACCAGGCGGCTGCGGCCCGTGAGCGTGCCGTGGATAAACAGCAAGCCCATCAGGATCTTGCTGCCGTGCGCACAGAGGTGCAGGGTTTAGGCGTAGGACTTCGCCAACAGCTACAATGTCAGATGGACAGTTACGCCGCTGCACAGAAGCTCCACGAGCAACAGATGACTGCGGGCATGGAGGAACTCAAGGCCTTGATCATGTCCACGGCTGATGTGCGGAAGGCCCGCAAACTGCCTGCCGACGACTTGTGACTATTCCGCGGCCCGAGGGGACAGGCTACCAGTGCCCTGCGGCTACTGCGAGGCCTGATTGTGGGTATAACAGCACCTGTAGGTGTTGTGACGGTGCCGCTGCATTGCCATAGCGGCGCTCAGTTTTTGCACCGACCTTTTCAGTTTTTTGATTGTCCCGCAGAACTCGTTGAAGGTGCCCTCCTGGCCCCGGCTGTTCTGCCCGCCGGCCTCATGGCAGGGGTATGTCCAGAGGCCTTTTCGCTCACGTTGCCGCCCACGTTCCAGGCAACCAGTTACCAGGATCTTTCACTTTGCCGCTCTGAAGCAAGCATAAGCCTTTCTTTGAGCCCTTTCGCCGTGCCCTCCTCTTTGAGGCTTTGTTCCCGCGCTGATGCCCGCCTGTGCAGGCCGACCTCTCCCGCTATCAGCGAACTTGATCTGGTCCCCCAGCTCGTGAGCTGGACGGTGCCGCTGTCTTTCCCTGGTGGTGGGCAGCCCTGGTGCCGTCTTTTCCGTTCTCTTGCGCGTACTATTGCGACTGTCGAAGACTTTCGCCCTGTGCCGAATCTCACCTTTGCAACTACCCCGGCCACCTATCATTTCAGACTGTGTGCGTCGGCCCCATTCACGGCCCCCCTGGTGCACAGGGGTTTTCGCCCTTTCCTTCCTGGACCCGGTGTCCTGCGCAAATGTCCTTCTGGGTTAGGGCTTCCTGCAAGCTGCCCAGACAACCGCTCTCTGTGTGTCTTCTCCGAGATGTGCCGGTGCGATCACTGGACCTGCTGTTGGAGCGCAACTGGCAATGCGGTGCCCTCCCCTACCACAGGGTTGTGGCGGCCTAATTTGTACTGTGCCATGCGTGTTGGCGAGGCCTTGCATCCTGGCCCGGAGGCCAAACAGGCTCGTCTGGACTGCTACTTTAAAGCTGCCGCTGCCCCAGTGCCTCCGGCTTCGCCTCCTGAAGATGGCTCTTGTGTCTTTGTGGTGGCAAACCCCACCAGTGTCCTCCACAAGGTTCCTCTCTTCCTGCAAACCGGTGCAGATGTGTTGGCCCTTTCGGAGACCTCGGCTGTTGCTCAGGTTCAGAGTCTCACGCAGCGTGCTTTCAAGAAACACGGCTTCAAGGTTCATTGGGGTTGCGCGGTCCCGAGTCATGGTCGCGAGGATAGTGCACTGCCTTCACTCCGGGGCATGGCCGCCGGAGTGGCCTTGGCTTCGCGCCTGCCGAGCCGGGCGTCACGTCCCGCCCTTCCCCGCGAGCTCACTGATTCTTGTCGACTGGCCGAGGCCTGGATTCGTCTAGGGGCCCTCGAGGTGCGTGTTTTGACGGTGTATGGTTTTCCCAGATCTTATACTGATGCCCGACAACTGACACAAGACTTGCTGGCTACTGCGGCTGAAAGGGCTTCCCAGAACGCCATACCATGCATCATCGCAGGCGACTTTAACGTTGCTCCTTTGGATTTGCCTGCCGGAGCCGCTTTGGCCTCCATGGGCTACCAGGAAGTATTCTCTCTCCACCACAACATGCATGGCGAGCAACTCCCGGCCACCTGCAAAGGCGCCACGCGCTACGATACTGCCCTCCTGCACCCGGCCCTGGTGCCCCTTTTCCGAAAGGCCTGGGTCCTGTCCGACCGGCAGTTGTTCGATGCACATGATCCCTTGTGTTTTCGCTTGGCGTTGTGTGCCCAGCGGCCCTGCCGGTCAGTGTGGCGTTTACCGCGACCTTGGAGCGAGCTTTCCCTTAATAAGGAGTCTTTCGCAGAGGCTTTTCGCCCCGCTGCTGCTAGCCTTTGCCAACAGGCCACATCATGTGCTACGGTGGCCGACGTTGATGCAGCTTTGCTTTCCTTTTCCCAGGCCGCCGAAACAGCTGCTCAAAAGGCATTGTATCAACAACATGTGAAGGACCCTTTGCGGGCGCCTGTCTCCAGTCTGCCCAAGGCCTACCGTGGGCGCTGCCAGAATCGTCCTGCCATACGGCGTGAGTTGGCCCAGTTGGCCCCGCCGGACCGCTCAGGGGGCTATGTTCCCGATGTGGAAGTCACTTCAGTGCTGGGTCGTATGAAGGTCCGTCAGGTCCGCCGCGTCCGCACCTTACGGTCTGGCCTGGTCAAACTGGCCGGTCTTGGTCCCTCCGCCGCGACTGCTGCGCTGCGCGAGCAGCTTCGGAAGGAATGGCGGGCCATTCTGTCTGCCAAAGGCTATCCGCCCCGGTTCTCCCATTGGGTTCTGCAGATTGCATGTTTTCACCACGTGCCTCACGGCCTGCCATCAATTGAGTGGATTACTTTGCTGGCACAGTATCTCCAGCACGACTGTGATAGTCTAGTGCGGCAACAAGCCAAGCTCCGCAAGGACAACTTCCATTACCAGATGCAAGTTGATGCCACTGACAGTTATGGTCGTGCTGGTTACCGGGCCCTGCGTGCCGAGGCAAACCCTCCTTTCACAGAGGTCCCACATTCCATCCTTGCCGAGGTTGAGGTGTGTTCCGGGTCTGAGACTTCTACATACAGGGTCCAGCCTGCCCCCGCGCGGCCTTTCCGGATACCCGGCCCCGCCAGCATCGGCGACGTTCCATGTCAACTTCTGGCCTGCAAGGATGGGTGTCTCTACCTGCAAGGCTCTTCCCTGCCTTCTCGCGGCATTCTGCGTCAGGACATTGTTGCATGCACCTCTGAAGAGTTGCACGATGCCTTTGAGGCCTATTGGTGCCCAATTTGGCAGCGGGATAATGGCCTCCCTTCAAAGTCGGTTGCTGCCTGGCCAGACTTTGCAAGCTTTATGGCTGAACAGACGGTGCTGCCCAAACTCCACGTGCGATCTTTTGCCCCGGATCTGTGGCTGCGAGCCATCAAGCGGTTGCGTGCTGCTACTGCCACCGGCATTTGTGGCTGGAATGCCGGTGATCTTAAGCTCCTCTCTGAGGAAGCAGTGACAGTGCTTGCCCATATTTTCCACCAGGCGGTGACGTGTGGTCTGCCAGATCATATCCTGCGGGCCAGAGTTTGTGTTCTGGCCAAGGTCAGGTCTCCTGAGAACATGGGCCAGGGTCGCCCCATAACAGTCTTTTCCACGATTTATCGTGTCTGGGGTTCAGTCCTTGCCCGTCAGGTGCTGAGGGAGTGGTCCACTGTTTTCCCGGCCGCGGTCGCGGGCTCAATGCCGGGCATTGCGTGCCGCGATGTCAGCTATCGGCTGCAGCATCGCATCGAACAGTCATTGCTTGGGGGCCCGTGCCTGTACGGATGCTCCATTGACCTCATCAAAGCGTTCAACCAGTTGCCCTGGGTGCCAATTGCCACTATGATGTGTCATCTGGGTCTTGATGAGGACATCGTCCGCTTTTGGATTGCCTGTGTCCGAGGCCACACCCGCCATACATCCTTTGCTGGTTGCCTCTCGACCCCAATACACAGCTACAATGGAGCCCCTGAAGGTGATCCTTTTAGCGTCGTGGCCATGGCGGCCGTCTGTTATTGGGGGCACGTTGCCGTGCGAGCCACCTCAGTCACATTCGAAACCTACGTCGACAACTGGAGCTGGTCCAGCCAGTCTACAGCTGCCATAACTGCTGCAGTCCCACTGTCGCTGCAATTCCTGCGTTCGCTGGCCTTGCCTGTCGATGGTGCCAAGTCCTACGTTTGGGCCACAAAACGTCATGGCCGCATCTGGTGGCGCACCAATAAGGATCGGTTGTTCCCTGACCTCCCTGTCAAAACTGTCACGGAAGTCCGCGACCTCGGCATCGCTTTTAAGTTTGACCGTGCCGGTCACGCAAGTGCGCGACGACACAGACTTGAGGCAGGCTTGCAGAGCATCGACCGGTTGCGCCAAATGCCCCGTCCCGTGATAGAGCGCGCTGCCTTGCTGCAACGCAGTATCTGGCCTGCCTGTCTTTATGGCTGTGAGGGCACGATGCATACACAGGCTGACCTCCAACTCCTGAGGGGACGTGCCGCCCGTGCTGTGGTGGGCCCACATCAGATTCTGAGTCCTCATATTGCCCTCTCCGCGGTGACCTCAGGGGTTCAGGATCCTCAGGTTTACTGCTTGCTGCGGCAGTTGAGTGCTCTGCAACGGGCTTTCCGAGTTGATGTGGATACCGCTGTGTCCGTCTTGCATTTGGCCACAGAACAGCTCGACGTACGTGCCAGTCACGGGCCGGCCACTGCTCTGAAGCTGTCTCTGTGCAGGGTGGGCTTGTCATTGACGAAAGAGGGGGTGCTCAAAGGCCCTAACAACCATTGGGTGGACCTCACTGCTTGCCGCCTCTCTCAACTGAGTGACCTGGTGCGAACTGCGTGGTCCTATCATGTCCAGGACCTGACCGGACACCGTAATGGACTGGCCTCCGCGCCCCCTGCCTACTTACCGCTCACCACCACTTTGTTCGGGCGTCTCACGGGAAATGAGCAGCTGATCATTGCCCGGCACATCGCGGGGGGGTTCTCTTCCAGTGCTGCCAAGAGCAAGTGGTGTGTGGCCGTCGATGGAACATGTCCATTGTGTGGCCAAATGCAGACAAAGGCCCATAAGTTCCTGCACTGTAGCAAGCTGGCGCATGTCCGCGCTGATTGGACTGACACGTTGCAACTGGTGACTGAGGCCTACCCTCACTGGATCCATGGCCCGTTTGCTGTTTTGCCTGATAGCACTGAGGTTCTTCGCCTGATCTTTCAGACGCGACAGTTGCCTGCTACACCGCAGCTGCCCCCAAATTGCCACCTGCCTGGCCCTCGAGGCTACTTCCGGCTGTTCACAGACGGCTCCTGCCTTTTCCCGGAGCATGCTCCTTTCCGCCGAGCTTCTTTTGCGGTCATTCTCGATACCACAACCGCCGATTTCGAGATACCCCTGGAACTGCAGAAGTGGCGGGAGAACCAGGTCTTGCCGGATAAGTTCCATGTCTTGTCTCAGGGCTTTGTGCCAGGTGAACAAACCATCAATCGGGCGGAAATCTGTGCCGTTATCATGGCTGCCCGGTTCGTGTGCGACCAGAGCATCCCAAAGGCGGTGATCTTTACAGATAGCCAGGTTGCCATCGATGCCTGGCAAAAAGCTCTGGACAAGGAGGCTGGCCCCTGGCCTGACCTTGATTTCCTGCTTCAGCAGGTTGCTTGCTCCGATGTGCAGTTGCAGAAGGTCGAGGCTCACCAACGACTAGACAAACTGTGGGGCATGCCACAGTGGTTTGCAGCAGGGAATGAGGTCGCTGATGCCGCCGCTAAAGCAGCGTTGTCCCGCGAGTCCCAAGTGGTCCAAGACATTGCGGCTGCTGGTCACGACAGCCTCCTACAACAGCACGACTTGCTCTGGTTGTTCTGGCGATATTTGCTGCGTCTGTCCCAGGAAGAGTACAGATTGCTTCAACAGGTGCCTACAACAGCCCCGACGAGCAGCGCTACAGATATCTCCAGCTCTGTTGAGCTGCCAGATCTGACAAGTTGGATGCAGCAGGACCCAGGACCTTTTCAAGTTCTTCAACTTCCGCAAGTTCACCGCGAGTGGTTGTTGTGCTCATATTGGCCGCCGTGGTTTACGTTGCCACTGTGGGAATGGTTGCGCGCCAGTGCATGGTCCGTACATCGACATTCGCACAGAACCCCGCCAGGTACGGCGTACATTGAGATGTTGATTGATTTTGCCATCTGTACCAGGGTTTGCCCTCCGGATTCTCTGGAGTCTGGCGGGCGAACATCTGTGGCGCTGATAGTGACGAATCAACTCCTGGCCCCGAGATCTTTGGTGCAGAGCTTGGTGGCTGCAGTAAAGCAACTGGAACGTAGCTCTAGGTTGCAGCTGATGCCCCGCCGACGCAAGAAAGTCTTCGCTCTTCGACGGCTGGGTTTCTGTGAGCCCCGCATCGGAATCGACGCCCGGCTTCAGATTCGTGAGCCTGAAATAGTGGGACCACTTGTCTTCCAGGTGTTGGCCGAGAGTAGTTTCCGACCGGTTACTGATTTTCTCAAAAAACGAGAACCTCCTGTTCCGGTTGATGCTTGCCTCCAGAAAACCTGGTCGCAGATGACTGGCACCGAGAGGGCCAAAATGGCCCGCTCGCTGCGCAGGTGACGCTTCGACACGAGGAACTTCGGGGTGTGGAGTCGCAGCTGCTGGCCCACTGCCCCTTTTCAGCCGGTGAAAGGTTCAGGGTTT